>MU090457.1:0-28571 GCA_014858505.1 Corymbia citriodora subsp. variegata | reverse complement strand
TCTTCCCTACCTATGGACAGAACTTATATGTTTTGGAAAAATTAGCAAAGTAATCATAAATCTATTGTACCTATATCAATTCATTTTAAAATTTTCAATTGTGTCAATTTAATCTTAAATTTTTGGATGTTTTGTCAATATAATTATTTCGGTCAATTTTGATTAGAATATGCCAACGTTATGGGCCAGCCATAGGTGTTGTAGGGGATATGTGAGAAAGTTGTCTCGCCAGCCACAATATAGGATTGAGTCTATACCCAGCTCTTTGTCCTAGGGACACAACTCATGTTAATTGGAAAAATTGTCAAAAAAGACCTTAAAAATATTATGCTTTTATTAATTCAATTTTAAAACTTTCAATTGTAATAATTCAATCTTAAACTTTTTTATGATTTGCCAATATAGTTATTTTGATTGGAAAACACTAACATGGTAGTCTAGCCATAACGATCGTCCTATGTATTTTTATCAGTGTTAGTAGGGGCAATATTTAAATTTATCTTTTTTATATTTTTTTCTCTTTTTTTCCTTCCTTTTCACCATAGGTAAATTTCAGGTGATGAACATAGAGGGCTAGACGAACCTTGCCTATCTTAGGTGAGGGCTGGCCAGCCTGGCCTTGCTAGCCACAAGTGTGCTTGCTCCTCGTTGGATTTGGGCGAGGATCATGTCTCTAACCACAATAATAGGGAAAAAAGACAATAATTTAAAAAAATTTAAAAAATAAATCCAAATTTGTTTGCGTTAATGGCAATGTACCATGTCGGACGATCAGTAATTATGTTAGCAATTTTCAGCCAAAATTATTTAGATTAACTATATTAATAAATTTATCACAGTAAAATATTTATGATTAAATTGGTATAAATATAAAAGATTTAAATGGTGTTGATAATTTTCCCATTATATGCACGTACAGAAAACATTTGGTTGTGGAATTAACTACGAAAAGATAATATTCCATATAAAACCTTAGCTATACGTTGTGGATATTGATTAAAAATATGATAAACATTGTTGAGCTAATGGTGCGATGCCGGAAAAAAAAAAAAAGATCAAACAAGTGGTGCTCTGTATAATTTTGGAAGATTTTAACATTCTCGAAGAGAAATTAAGTTCTATTTGTTTCATTTAAAATATAATGTCTCTGGTTGGAAGTCATTTCTTAGGAAAATAACGGTATTTTTCGGCGTATGACTAAAACCTGAAAATCAATGAGAAAATATTTTCTACCATCTAATGTGGAGAATCTGACTTGATTTGTCCAAAGAAAATTAGTAAAAATTCGAATTAGTAATTATTTTCTAAAATTAAATTTTCGTTTTTGTTCTTTCTTATTCTTTTTCTTTTTCCTTCTTCCTCTACATTGCTCCGACACAACCCCAACCATCATGGAGCTTGACATGGAGTCCAAGGCCTCTGCCATCGAGGTCTCTGTCCTTGTGTTCCGCTTGCTCCCTTGCTTCCTCCCCTCCATCCCCGTCTCCTTCTCCTAGCAATTCGTCCTCAGTTGGCTCGCAAGGGTGGAGCTCTCCCCAAGCCAACAAGGCTCGAGCTTGCTAGATTTTAGCAAGCTAAGTCAAGCAAGCCTCGGTTGAGACTCCAACTCGTTAGATCTAGCGAGCACTAGCTCCGATGAGCTCGAGCCTTGCCCAATCGATGAGCATGAGGCCTAGTTGCATTGAGCTCGAGGCCTCACAAGTCAATCATCCAGTCAAGCATGAATAAGGCCGACGGCGAAGGAAGAGAAGGGTTTCACTTGAATGAAACTCCACGAGGCTATAAAGCCTCACCTAGCTCGCTAGATTCCAACAAGACTCGAGCTCGCCCATAGTTGGTTGCTAGCCATTGCCATGGCTAGCGATTAGAAAAGGAAGAAGCGAAAAAAATAATAATAATAATTAAAATTTTAAATTAAAAAAATACTTTTATAATAATGAATGTTTCATTAAACAATGACTCGAGTCCAAGCAATCGCACACGACATTTGTGGACCCGAACAAGAGTGCTGGTGACCAAAGCTCAAGCATTAGGGACACAAGCACAACTTTCATGGTGGCTCGGGTGCCGGGAGCCTAAGCTCGGCCTCAATGGGTCCAAGTGTGGGTACAAGGGGCCCCAAGCATGGGCACCAAGGTCCTGGGCTAGCCTCGATGGACTTGAGCCCTATCATTGGAGACCTAGTCCTAAATGTCAAGACCTAGGAATCAATGTGAGGGTTTCTGTGCCAAAGTATAGAATTTCGAATTCAAGTATCAATATCTAGTCATGTTTTGACAAGAAAAATTCAGTTTTTCAAAGAGGAAATCATTATCCTAAATTTAAGAATAGGTTTTATATTGACTTAGAAAATAGTTTTCATTGACTCATTTTTCGAAGCGAATCAAATATTGAACAATAATGAAAATTATCCTTAATAAAAAAGCTACTAGCTAACTAAAAAGAATGAGACGCGAACAAAACATACAAAGAAATCTCCTAATCTTATGTATCAATCTATTGTCACGGGCGATTGTTTGGGATTGTGACTGTACATCGACTTAGGTTATTTTGGATCGATTGGGATCGTTGGGGCTTAAGCTAAGCTTTCTTCAGATTGATCGACCACTCAACTCACTCGAATTATATAAAGAAGAAGTCTAGAGAGATAAGCTTTGAAAAGATAATGGAACTTAGATTGCTAAATGGTAGGATGGATACAAATGAAGAAGAGGGCACCCATTCTTATATTTGAGGCCCTCGAATTATAACCATTGATCGAGTTTTCATCCGATGGACGAGATTGTATTACCCCACCTACCACTTACCAGCATTTATGTTGAGAGGATTCTAGACCACGGCACAATTACGGTATCGCTCATCCTTGAGAACGTTCCGAAAGTACTTGGATACTCCCAGGGGCGTTTTAGTCATCTACTCAATCATGAACGCTCCATTGATCACGAAACACTTGAATCCGTGACATTTTCTCCCACTTATTCGAGCGACATCCTCGGCACTCACAGCATAGAGAGGGTTTTTCTTGGCACGAGATTTTTCTCGCTTCTTCCTATTCTAGTTGGCCCTCACCGACTAGAATGGTACCTCAAACGACTTCTCAAACGATCGGCTATGCAGCTCCATGATCGGTTGGACACATGATCCTTTCTTCAACTTGGGCATGGCACACGGCACGTACTCCACTTCAGGGAAGAGCACTTCAATCGCCATGTCACGAGTTAGAGTAGGAGGTCCCAACTCTACCTTCGACTTCTCTAATGGCAGTGGCTTTGGTTGTCGATCGGCCATGCGCTTGGCCACCTTCAAACTCTTGTCGAGGAGATGAATCGCAACAATGGTCTTGATGTTCATCACCCCCTTGAGCATCGACACCATAAAAGGTTTGGATTGAACACCATGATGCACTTGGATCCCATATTGATCATAGCTCTTGCCCGATCAAAGAATTGCATTCCAAGGATGAGATCGTAGTAGTCAAGCGGGACCACTTCGAATAAAAGCTTACCTTTCCATCCGCCAATGTGGACTTCTATTTCCAGAGTTGTGCCTCCACTTGCGAGGTCTTCCGAATTGAAGGTTTTGAATCGCCTCCCATTAGGTATCATGTCCAAACCCAACTTCTTCGCTACCTCGATCGCCATGAATACATTGGATGCCTAGTATCAACCAAGTCATAGAGAGTAATGCCACATACCTCGATCTCGACGAAGTACATATCCGTTTGCTCCTTCTTCTTAGGCGGTGGTTGGGTTTGCATAGAGTTGAGCATCATCCCACCAAGTTGGACTTGGTACTTCTCCTCCTTGGGTCATTCCTCTTCTTCCACGAAGAGGATGTCATTGAGTCAATGTTTTTGTGGACACTTTTGCATCCACTAATTCCCTTTGCAAATGAAGCAAGGAGCTGGTGGAGGTTGGCCGTCCTTGTGTAGTTCCCTTACGGTTGCCTTCCTTGAATGGGTTGCTTGGATGAGCCTTCTCCCCATGTCTTCGTTCGGCCACCTTAATCCTTGGGGCTGCGGGGGATGTCTCCACCTTCATCCTTAGAAGACTTATCTGACCTCTAATCCCTTGATCGATGCTTTATTGAATCGACTTTGGTGAGGTCGATGAGCGATTCAACCATAGTTAGGGCCCTCAAGAGATTCCTCACGTCCCAATGCATGAGCTATTGTCTTTCCCATGACTCAAGTCCATCTAAGAATGCTCTGAAAGCTTCATCTTCTCCAAGGTTGTTGATTTAGATCTTAAGTTCGGTGAATTCCTTCACGTACTCTCAAATCGTACCTCGTTACTTGAGACGATGGAGCTTGCTACGAGCTTTTTGTTGAGAAAACTCGGGAAAGAAGTACTCTCAAAACTCCTTCACAAAATCATCCCATGTCTCCACGGGATGGGCACCACGCTTAGTCTCATCACACCTGTTATGCCACCAAAACATTGCTGTATCAATAAGGAACATAGATCAATTTCATACCTTGACACCCTTGTCTTAGATGTTGGAGGCTCCAAAATACCGTTCCATGCTCCATATAAAATTGCCCACTTCTTTGGCGAATCGATCACCCTTGAACTCCTTCGGCTTCAGCACCTTTATCTTGGGCACTGCTTGAGTAGGCACTACTCCGTTCACGATGCTCAACTTGTATAGGGCGAGCTCCATCTTGAATCCTTGGATCTCCACCTTCATGGCTTCGACCTCATCCCGTTGGGAGTTCTCCTCTTCAATCATTTGGACTTGCTCTCTCAAGTCTTCGATCAATGTTTCGAGGTTATCGTCCTTAGCTTGGAGAGGGACCGTAGCATCATTGATGGCGTTCGTGAAGTCTTTGCAAAGAGTGCCTTTGACCTCCATGATCCGGTCTCGAACATCATCGAGTCCGTCTATAAGTTTGGCCATGGCGCTTCGCATCCTTGTGAACTTCTCATCAAGCGTAACAACAGCTTCCGATAAGGCTCCTCTTCTTTTGCTTCAGCCACGAGTCTCCTTGACTTGAGCAGTCTCTCCATCCACAATAACTTTTTGGCTTGGCATACTCTCGAACTATTAGTACTCCTTGGATCTCTCTTCTTTCCTTTGATACCACTTGTCACGGGTTGATCGTTTAAGATTGTCACTGTGCGGCAACTTAGGCTATTTTGGATCGCTTAGAATTGTTGAAGCCTAAACCAAGCCTTATGCGGATTGATCGATCACTTAACTCACTCAGATCATAGAGAGAGAAAGTCTAGAGAGAGAAGCTTTAAAGAGAGAATTAAACTTAGATTACTAAATTGTAGGATGAATACAAATGAGTGGAAGGGCACCCTTTTTTATACTTGAGCTTCTCAAATTACAACTATTGATCAAGTTTTTATTCAGCGGACGAGATCGTATCACCCCACCTACCACCTACCGGCATTTATGCCCAGAGGATTTTAGACCATGGCTAAATTACGGTATTGTCTTTCCTTGAGAACGTTCCAGAAACACGTGCATACTCCTAAGGGTGTTTTGGTTGTTCTTCCTTGATTATGAACGCTCCATTGATTACGGAACCCCTGGATATGTGGCACTATCATCACTTGCATTCCCCATTCTACATCTATATCATCACCTTCATAGTCATCCCTCTCTACAATCATCAATGCTTCCTCCTCTTTCTTCTACTCTTCCTCCTCATGATCATCTTCCAATTTCAATTTCTTCATCCAAAATTATCCCAATGTACATAAATGGTCAATTTAGTAATTGTACAAATACCAAAATGTATTTGTGACTATGGTACTACTATCCAACTATTCAATAGTGCTTTCGTTTTCTTTATAAAGAAATAGATTAGTAAGTTTTCAATTCTTGCGGCAAGCAAAACTGTTAGTCTATACAAATCATAGATAAGGTGACTAATCAATGAACTTAGTAGGCTTCATGACATATCTATTGTTCTACTGTATGTTTGTTTTCTATGAATTAGAAAGTCTAAGAATACTTGTGGTAAATTATGCTTTCAAACTATGCAAGTAGCCAATAGGCATGGGGCCTAGCTAGTAAAGGGATTTTGGGTGGGGGAGGGGGTTGGGGGTGGGGTCATAGAGCATGATGTCCGAGGTTCAATTCCCATGAGTACCGTATGTACATAGAAGAGAGGAGTGAGACCAAAAAAAAACTACTATACAAGTTGATCTTGATAAGTGTCCAATAAACTTAATAAATTCTCATGAGGACAAATTACCATCTTTCAATCCTATTAGTAACTTTTTGCAACAAGTTATTTTTCAAAGAAAAATTATGCAATTAGTCTCAAACTTATCATATGGATGTTAATTTAGTCTTAAATTTTTCAATTTTCTAAAAATTGACCAGATGAACTGTATTGTAATTTTTCACAAAGGTTTAGAATTAAATTGATAAAATTGAAAAGTTTATAACTAAATTAGTATCCATACAATGGTTTTAAAAATGATTAGGTAATTTCCTCATATTTTTCATTTCAACCCAATCGCTTAACTTTGTTGAAGAGATAAAAAATAACCAAGGCATTTTGTTACAATTTAACGAAAGGCTATTGCGGTTAAAAAATACTATAATAGAAGGAATACAAGAGTCATCATTTAGAAATAACGAGTGTAATAGAAACATAAATCATTTACTTTCCATTAGTAATGACTAATAAGGATTTGCTACATTACACATCACATGTTTCTATCAATTAAAATGGTATCATCTTTAAACTAAGATTTTCGGCTCATAATTATGTCATACATCCCTTCAAGGATCCAAGGACCTATAAGTACCAATAGAATGCTCTAACAAAAGGGTTTCTTGAACCAAAATCTGCCCAACATATCATGTTTACCATCTATTTGTTTCACCTGTTTAGATTCCCATGAAAAATCTTTCATCAAACAATGCGTTTTGGTTTTTATTTTAGGGAATTCAAGTTTTGTGTCGAGTATGGATAGAAAATGTCAAATACGAATGCAAATTTTATTCCCAACCTATATATACAACCCTATGCCTCTGACTCAAATTATGTCGGAATTTAATCAACAACATAACTTATTTATGCGTATAGTTAGAATTTAATCAACAACAACACATTAGATAGGAAACTTAATGCCGGAATTTAATTAATGACAATGAGCTTGTGGAAGAACATCAGAATTTAATCGACGATGTTGAACCGGATAAACATACATGCCAAAATTTAATCAATGACAGGAATCTGAAAAATTACAGCGAAAATGCAATAAAATAAAGAAAAAAGCAATGGCAATTGTTGTGATGTTCGGGGGTTCTTAGTTGTGTGCCTTGTGGTATTTATAGTGTAGCTTTGTTGGTTGTTTTCCTTGAGCAGCAATGTGATTTTCCCCATGTTTTTCTTCTCTTCTTGACACTCTTAATTATATCTTAACGTCTCTCGACTTGTCGACGATGCTTGCATAACTTTCCTATCAAGTAAATAATTGTTTCCCTATTTTCACACACCTTACTCATAGCAGTTATTCTTACTTGGATTAATACCAATTTTGCTCAAATTCCAAATCTAATGCACTATTCCTATAGCTTGACATGTGGCAATTAATTACCTTGCCATCAACTAAGGCATATTTTCCTAGAATGCTGTCGACACTCTACTCTTAATCCCTTCGAGGATGTTGGTGACTCCCGATTTGTATGAGCAAAACATGGCATATTGCTCCCATTTATGCCTTTGTGATAAGCATGTGGCGGCAGGATTATTTTTGGGTGTCAACACCATTCAAACATACACCTTCATTCTCTCCATTCTCAACAACTTTGCTAAGCACTTGCGTCACTCGAATTTCATTTTGAGTCCAAATCACATATCGCAGCGTCAGAAACCTACTCAACATCAACTTCTCCGCCGGAATTAACGTTGAATTTCTGTCTCGACCACATGCTTAACAATGCGTATGGATTCGGACTTCGGCTCTGCCCGATCCGTCTTGTCATTTTTTTTAAGAGCAATTATTGGCTACTTCTTACAAGCAATGTTGTCAGATACATATGTAAATATTATTTTTACATAAATGTAGGGAATGTATGATTAGTTAATGAAAAACTGGACATATACTGTGAACTTGTAGGTTTTTGAAAATCCCCCATGACTGTCACGATACACGATTGAACAAAAACAAAGAAAGCCAAAATGCGATAAAACACTCCAGTGTTGAGAGAGAGAGAGAGCACTTATGTAGTGATAGGAAGTTCATTTAGGAAAGATAGCCAAATCCGTAGGAAGTTCATTCAGGAAAGATAGCTTCAATTAGGAAAGATAGCCAAATCCGTAGGAAGTAGATAGCCAAATCCGTAGGAAGTAGATAGCCAAATCCATCATTCGAAGTTCATTTAGGAAAGATAGCCAAATCCGTAGGAAGTTCATTCAGGGAAGATAGCCAAATCCATCATTCATCATGTGACTTATCCGAGACAAGAAGCAGAAGTATATGTCATTGTTTTCGCTTCTTCTTCTAGCCCTGAGAATAATGAAACTCGACCTCAACATTTTTTAGGAACCCCAGAGAATATGAATTCGAACAACCCACCTTTTTTAATGGGTAATCAAACGGTACTTCATCACTTAAAATGGATATTAATAAAATTCAACAGCTGTCTTCTCTTTTTCGTCATCATCTACGCAAGCCACTCAAATCCCAGTAAAGTATACATAAGGAACCATGAACGCTCTATTCTTGCAACAAAAACTAGAAAAGAAAGAGAGAGAAAAAAGTTATAGCATCAACCCCAAACCATGGTTCCCCTCAATTATCTTGTAGTAACATTCCCAGCCCAAGGCCTCATCAACCCAGCCCTCCAATTCGCCAAGCGTCTTCTACACACCGGAGCACACGTCACCTTTGCCACTGCAGGGTCGGCTTACCGCCGCATGGCCAAGTCCGACCCACCCCAAGGTCTGTCCTTCGCCTCCTTCTCTGACGGCTCCGAGGAGGGGCTCAGGCCTGGGATCGACGTCGAGCAATACATGGCCGACGTTGAGCAGCTGGGTTCGGAAACTCTGAGAGACCTTGTCGTTACCAGCTTTAACGAAGGCCACAAATTCGCGGGCATATTTTATACCACAATCGTTCCTTGGGTTGCTCAAGTGGCTCATACTCTTCAAATCCCCTCAACCCTCATTTGGGTTCAACCTGCCACTCTTCTTGATATATATTACTATTACTTCAATGGTTATGGTGATATTATCAGAAACCTAGGCACGGACGATCCTTTGGCATCGCTCCACTTACCGGGATTGCCGCCGCTAACTCCCCGAGACGTCCCCTCATTTTTAACACCCGATAACCAATATGCTTTTTCTCTGCCGCTAATGCGAGTGCAGTTTGAAGTATTCAAGGAAGAGAAGAATCCTAGGGTACTCGTGAACACTTTCGATGCGCTGGAGCCAGGGCCATTAAAAGCCATTGGCAAGGTCACCATGTTTGGGATCGGCCCACTAATTCCTTCCGCATTCTTGGATGGACAAGATCCCTTGGACAAATCCTTCGGAGGCGATCTATTCCGGGGTTCAAAAGACTACATTCGGTGGCTAGACACCAAACCTGAAGGTTCGGTGATCTATATATCATTCGGAAGCATCTCCGTGCTATCTAATGCACAAAATGAGGAGATGGCACGCGGGTTGCTAGGCTCTGGCCGTCCATTCTTGTGGGTGATTAGGAAGGACAAAGAAGAGGAAGGAGAGGGAGAGCAAGATCAGTTGAGCTGTATGGAGGAATTGGAGCAAAAGGGAATGATAGTTCCATGGTGCTCTCAAGTGGAGGTGCTGTCCCATGCTTCGGTAGGGTGTTTTGTGACTCATAGCGGTTGGAACTCAACCTTTGAGAGCTTGGCTTGTGGGGTCCCAATGGTGGCCTTCCCACAATGGAGTGACCAGCAAACCAATGCCATGCTCGTTGAGAATGAATGGAAGGTTGGGGTGAGGGTGAACACGAATGAGAGAGGCATAGTGGAAGGAGATGAGATCAAGAGATGCTTGGAATTGGTGGTGGGAGATAGAGAGCAGGGAAAGGAAATTAGAAGGAATGCCAAGAAGTGGAAGGGTTTGGCAAGAGAAGCCGCCAAAGAAGGCGGGTCATCGGACAGGAATCTCAAGGCATTCTTGGAGGAGATCCAAATCGAAGCAAATGGTCACTAGACTAACAGTACATCACCTGTTATTCCTCTGCTTTCATACTTCTATCTGGTTTGATATTTGCAATATCTGGAAGGAATAAAAGTTCATGTTACTGTAAGTAGATAGACTCTCATGTATAACAACAATGAGATATAATGCAACAATACGTGGCTGTCTATCTCATTTTGGAGCTTGATCTATCTAGCAAGCTGGCTCACACCTTGTAAACGTGTCGTGCGAGTCAGAATGTGAGCTGATTTTGTCTCTATTTTAAGAGAGACTATTAGATATACCCGGTGCACCGCATCATGTTGGGTTATGGGCTGAAGCAGCCCAAAATGGGCTTGACCCAAGCTCAACCCATCTCCATCTGAAAATTCCCTGGAGGGTTACGAACATGGGAAGTTAAGCTCTCGCGAGAAAGAATGGATACGAAAGGACATGACCCCCATGCAAGCGTGGAACGATAATGGTCGTGCAAGTTACGGTAAAAAGTGTGTGCGCTTGTGTGCGTTGGAGTTGACAGAGAAGAAACAAAAGAAAGAAATAAAGTGAGTGGTCGGATATACGTGCGGAAGACCGAGAGCACAGCAAATTTTCAAGAGAGAATTGCGAGGATAGTGTGAGATCAAGGTTCATATTTGGTTGTTAAATTACGGGTGTTGGTCTGAGTGTGTATTTAGACTATCCACTAGTGCGGATACACCAGTGTTGGAGTAATCTCGATTCTTTGGACCTGAGGTACAATTCTGCAAAACCCGATTAGCGCATGGCATGTGTATATGATTTGTTGAATTTAGGGAAAATTGTACCGAAAGTCTTAAAACTTATCGTGAAAGTATGATTGAGTTCTAAAACTTTCAAAAAATATAATTAAGTCCTAAAATTGTTAAATTAGCGTAATCAAGTCATTACATTAACACCGATTAGCTTAAAAAAATAAACGGGTAAAATTTTAAAAAAACAAAAGAACAAATGGGCCCTTGCCAATGGGGTGTCGCAGTCACCATTCATTACCAGAGAGGGCAGTCGAAGGTCACTAGTATCGCCCTAATGTGGGCACCTCAACCTAGAATTGGGCAAACATCACTAGCCCTTACTTGTAGCCAATAAGGCCTTGCCCTTGCCTGAGGCAGGGAAGGCTTTTCATCCTTGTCCAAGGCCAACAACCTCTACAGACCCTCTCCGGCGATGGGCAACGGCAGTGCCCCTCCAATGAGGCCCTTGCCCTTCTTCTTCTTCTTCCTTTTTATTTTTTCGAGTTTGGTTTTTTAAAATAAATTTTTAGCTTTTTTTTATTTTTTAAAACAAATGAAATAAAATTGAAAGAAGAAAATAATAAAAATGCCATGTAGAAGAGAATGATGATGATGATGATGATGATGCAATTCAGAAAATATGGTTGCAGAATAACTACAAAAAAAAATATGATAATATCTTATATAAAAGCTTAGCTATATGTTGCAAGTACTCATTAAAAAGCATGATATAGAGAAAATTATTGAGCTAATAGTGCAATCGTACGCCTTAGATAAATTAACGTTTATAACATGTGCCAAAAGGGAAAAAAAATCAAACAAGTGATGCTCTATGTAATTTTGGAAGATGTAAGCATTCATGTGGAGAAATCAGTAAAAAAGCTACTAGCCAGCCAAAAAGAATTAAATGTGAACAAAAGATGTGCAGAGAACGCCCGATCTCCTGGATCAATCAGTCATCAACTTGCATTCCCCCATCCACATCTACATCAACATCATCACTTTCTCCGTAGTCATTTGTCTCTTGAAGATGGACAAAACCTTCCATATCTGTTTAATAATTCTAATGATAAGATTTCCAAGTGTCGGAGCAACTCGAATCTACTTTTATTCATCAAACTCGGAGACTTAGTCATCTATTCATGTAATTCTAATTCTCTATATCAAAGATATTATTATATCTTAGTAATCAAGAACAACAGCATAGTTTGCACGAAATTATCAAAATAATACACATCATTAGCTAATATGGGAAGATCTCAAATTTTTGCAATAAGCATGGATTTCCTTCTATATAGATATATTGATTGTCCTGCAGGAATGAACATCCACATAATCTTTCCTTGTTGGAGACTCGTAATTCATGCGACAACCATTTGGAGATGAAACACACTTTCCAAACGAAGAACTCAAACTTATGAAAACTCAATCTGTTGTTTGTGTAGCAAAATCAAAGGGAGACTGTAATTTTTGCATCCTAGAAGTAATCTGATTTTCCAACATCATTCAAAACCAAACGGATTGATTGGATGAATGATCGTTTATAGCAAACAGATAGCTTGAAATTAAGGTGCATGAAAAGAGATCATGGTGCCAAAGGAAAAACAAGAGAATAGTAGTCTACAAATCCTAAAGTTCAAAGAGAGTTTCATCTTTACATACTTGTCTTTGTGAGTTTAACTTGTAATCTCTTAGAGATGTTGTTGAGAGTGTGAGATCAAAAGACTCGAGCACACTTGTTTGAATAGCAAATGCTCAATATTTGTAACCTTTGATTGATTTACTAGTGAAATCTAGCCATTAAGTTGTCAATGTGGGAAAGTAGACATAAACTTACCATAAGCCAAACCACTATAATTGTCATGAGCAATTTTTCTCTATCCCTTAATCTCTCATTTATTGTAATTGATAGTTTATTGCACAAGGTAAGATCTAATCGCTGAATAGACATTGGTCATTTGCAATATTGAATTCGATTGTCTTTTTAATTCAGCACACTCACCTATTCATCCCTCTATAAGTGATAGTTCTAGCCCTAACATCTCTAACAATACTTATTCCTCTTTCTTTAGCCCTTCCTCCTCACGATCATCTTCTAATTTCAATTTCTTTTTCCAAAATTATCCCAATACACATAAATAGTCAATTTACTAATTGTATAAATTCCGAGATGTATTTGTGACTATGGCACTATTATTTAGCTATCCTTGAGTGCTTTCGTATTTCTTTGTAAAGGAAAAGATTAGTAAATTTTCAATTATTGTGGCAAGCAAAACTGTTAAGTCTATACATTTGTAGATGAGGTGATCGATCAAGAATTTTTGTAAATTTCATGATGTACCTAATTTTCTACTGTCTATTAGTTTTATATGAATTAGTAAGTCTAAGAATACTTGCGGCAAATTTTGATTTCAAACCACACTAGTTGATCTTGATAAATGTCCAATAGATTTAAGAAATTCTCAGGAGGATAAATTACTATCGTGCAACCCTATAAATAACTTCTTGCTACGGGCTATTTTTAAGAGAAAAATTACTCAATTTCTTACATCTATTGTACAAATGTCAATTTGGCCTTAAATATTTTAATTTTGCTAATTGAGTCATAAACATTTGCTAATTCTAATGTAGTACGCCAGCTTTATTTTTGCTAGAAATCGTTGATATGATAGTTGAGTTGTCATTGGCCATTATACATGACATAGCGCCACATTAGCAATTTTTGGTGAATTGGCCAAGGAAACTATATTTGAATTTTCCACAAAGGTTTATGATTAACTTGGCAAAAATAAAAATTTTAATACTAAATTGACATCTATACAATAAATGTAAGACTGATAAGGTAATTTCCCCATATTTTCCATTTCAACCCAATCACTTAACTTTGTTGAAGAGACAAAAGATAACCAAGGTATTTTGCAATCTAATAGAAGGCTACTGGGGTTTAAAAATAGAGTAATTAAAGGAATACATGAGTCATCGTTCAGAAATATGAGTGTAATAGGAGCATAAATCATTTACATTCTATCAATAAAAGACTAATGAGGATCATGACATCCCACATCACATGTTTCTAGTGATATGTCAACTATCCCTTAAAGGATCCAAGGACCTATACGTACTGATAGAATGCTGTAATAAAAGATTTCTTGAACCAAATCTACACAACTTATCATGTTTACCATCCATTCAAACATATACCTTCGTTCTTTTCATTCTCAACGACTTTGCTAAGCTCTTGCGTCACTCGAATTTCATTTTTAGTCCAAATCACATCTTACAGTGTCAACTGCTCCACCGGAGTTCAAAGTTGAACTTTTGTCTCGATCACATGCTTAATAATGCATATGGATTCGGATTTCAATTTGCCCCATACGTGTTGTAATTTTTTTTAAGAGCAATTATTGGCGATTTCTTGCAAGTAATGTTCTCGTCAGATACATATGTAGATTTATACTTAAATATATGTAGGGGGTGTTGATTTGTCAATGAAAAACTCGATATATACGGCGGACTGGTAGGTTTTGAAGGCGCCCCCCCCCCCCCCCCCCCGCGGGGGCCCCAAAAAAAAAATGATGGCGTCACGGTACACGACTGAGCAAGGACAAAGAAAGCCAAAATGCGATGAAACACTTTAGTCTGACTAAACAAGGAAACATCGGAGAGAGACAGAGGGAGAGAGAGAGAGAGAGAGAGAGAGAGAGAGAGCTTACGTGTTAATAGGAAATTCATTTAGTTAAACCGGAGACAAATATAATTTTGTCACTGATTATGAAAATATTCAAAAAGGGTAGGTAGGTGAACTCATCATTAAAGACCCAAAAAAAACTCATCATTCATCATATTTTAAATTATCTATGACTTGTCCAAGATGAGAAGCAGCGAAGCGTAAATGATTATTATCGTTTTCGCTTCTTCTAACCCTGAGAATAATGAAACTCAACCTCAACACCTTTGTGGAACAACATAGAGTTCCAAATCAAATGATACTTTTTCACTTAAAACATGCATGTTCGTAATAAAATTCAAAAGCTGCCTTCTCTTATTCGTCATCATCTACGCAAGTCCCTCAAATCCCCATTATAGTATATATATAAGGAACAATGAACGCTCTATTCTTGCACCAAAAACTCAAAAAGAAAGAGAGAAAAAAAAAAGTTATAGCATCAACCCTAAACCATGGCCCCTCTCAATTATCTTGTAGTAGCATTCCCAGCCCAAGGCCTCATCAACCCAGCCCTCCAAATCGCCAAGCGTCTTCTACACGCCGGCGCGCATGTCACCTTCGCCACTGCAGGGTCGGCTTATCGCCGCATGGCCAAGTCCGACCCACCTGAAGGATTGTCCTTCGCTTCCTTCTCCGATGGCTCTGACGAGGGGCTCAGGCCTGGGATCAACGTCGAGCAATACATGGCCGACGTTGAGCAGCTGGGTTCGGAAACTCTAAGAGACCTCGTCGTTACCAGCCTTAACGAAGGCCGCAAATTCGCGTGCATATTTTATACCACAATCATTCCTTGGGTTGCTCAGGTGGCTCATTCTCTTCAAATCCCCTCAACCCTCATTTGGACTCAGCCTGCCACTCTTCTTGATATATATTACTATTACTTCAATGGTTATGGCGATATTATCAGAAATCTAGGCAAGGACGATCCTTCAGCATCGCTTCACTTACCAGGATTGCCTCCGCTAACTCCCCCAGACATCCCCTCATTTTTCACACCCGATAACCAATATGCTTTTACTCTGCCACTTATGCGAATGCAGTTTGAACTATTCAAGGAAGAAAAGAATCCGAGGGTGCTCGTGAATACTTTCGATGCGCTAGAGCCAGGGCCATTAAAAGCCATTGGCAACGTCACCACGTTTGGGATCGGCCCACTAATTCCTTCCGCATTCTTGGACGGACAAGATCCCTTGGACAAATCCTTCGGAGGCGATCTCTTCCAGGGTTCGAAAGACTACATCCAGTGGCTAGACACCAAGCCCGAAGGTTCAGTGATTTATGTATCCTTTGGAAGCATCTCCGTGCTATCGAAGGCGCAAAAGGAGGAGATGGCGCGTGGGTTACTTGGCACTGGCCGACCGTTCTTGTGGGTGATTAGGAAGGACAAAGAAGAGGAAGGAGAGGGAGAGCAAGATAAGTTGAGCTGCATGGAGGAATTGGAGCAAAAGGGAATGATAGTTCCATGGTGCTCTCAAGTGGAGGTGCTATCCCATGCTTCAGTAGGGTGTTTTGTGACTCATAGTGGTTGGAACTCAACCTTTGAGAGCTTGGCTTGTGGGGTCCCAATGGTGGCCTTCCCCCAATGGAATGATCAGCTAACCAATGCCATGCTTGTTGAGAATGAGTGGAAGGTTGGGGTGAGGGTGAACGCGAATGAGGGAGGTGTAGTTGAAGGAGATGAGATCAAGAGATGCTTGGAATTGGTGGTGGGAGATGGAGAGCAGGGAGAGGAAATTAGAAGGAATGCGAAGAAGTGGAAACATTTGGCAAGAGAAGCTGCTAAAGAAGGTGGGTCATCGGACAGGAATCTCAAGGCATTCTTGGAGGAGATCCAGACCGAAGCAAATGGTCACTAGAGTACTAGCACTTCACCTGTTATTCCGTTGCTTTCGTATTTCTATTTTGTTTGATTTTTTCAATATCTGGGAATAAATAAATTCATATTGCTGTAAGTTAATAAACTCTCATGTATAACAACAATGCGATATGATGCAATGATACAAGGTTGTCTATTTCATTTTGGAGCTTGATCTAGCTAGCAAGCTCTCTTACACCAAGTAAATGTGTCATGCAAGTCAGAATGTGAGCTGATTTTGGCTCTATTTTAAGAGCTGCTATTAGATATACCCGGTGCATCGCACCATGTTGGATTTTTGACTGGAGCAGCCCAAAATGGTTTGACCCAAGCGCAACCCATCTTCACCTGAAAATTCCCTGGAGGGTTACGAGCAAGGGAAGTTAAGCTCTCACGAGAAAGAATGGATACGAAGGAACAAGACACCCATCCATGCGGGGAACGATAATGGACGTGCAAGTTACAGTAGAAAGGGCGTACGCTCGTGTGTGCTGGAGTTGACAGAGAAGAAACAAAAGAAAGAAATAATAAAGTTTTAGCCTTTTTTTATTTTCTTTAATTTAATTAATAAAATTTAAAGAAGGAAATAATAAAAATGCCATGTAGAAGAGAAAAAATAATAATAAATCCAATTTAGTAAAAATGTTACAGAATTACCAAAGAAAAATAATATTGCATATAAAAGATTAGCTATATGTTGCAAGTACTCATTAGAAACATGATATAGAGAACACTATTGAGCTAATAGTGCAATCGTACCCCTTAGACAAATCAACGTCTAAAACAGGTGCCGAAAGGGGAAAAAAATCAAATAAACAATGTTTGTTAATACTTAAATTTTGGCAACCCAATCATTCATTTATTGTATAGAAAATTAGGGATTAGTTTTTAACTCCTAAACAAAAATATTATAATTAAATTACATAGCATATAAATATTAGGAGTATTTTCATTAACTCATATAATTTGCATTTACATTGCGAATGGAGTTAACAGGATGATCTTGAATTTAATTGGACCTAAATTAATCGTCTCAAGTAGGGAGGGCTTGAACTGAAAGCCCGCAAGAATACGGAAGTTTGGCTCAGTCCATCAATCTTTTCTTTATAACCAAAGTTTGCATATAATAGGCAAGATCGCAATATTTGACTGAATTTAGAAAAAAATAAAATCATGATCAATCGGGACCTTTGGCCCAGGGACATTTATTGAAAGGAGGAAATAAAGTAAAAGGAAAGATATATATTTGCGGCTTCAAAGATTTGTCACACGGAGGTCGTGTACCTGACCAAGTAAAGGGTGTAGCATTCATTGGAAAATATACCTTATTAGCATAAAGCAATCTTGGTCAAAGGTCAAAAAAAAAAAAAAAAAAGGAAGGGAAACTGTGATATTCTTGGAATATAGAGAGCCACAATGGAGGAATGGAGAACAAAGAGGGGGAAAGAGCTCCCTCGGCCACCCTTGGACGAATTGCTAGTCTGGTCGCGTCACGCCGCCACCGCGCCCTCACCATCCGCGACGCCGGCTTCCTTCGCCGTCCAGCGTCGACGTCATGAGCTCGCTGAAAATCAACTGAGCCATGGATCCCTGCGTGACGTTGACTCTTGCCGTCCTCCACTGCCGCCAAGTCGTCCACGAGCTGCCCGAGCTGCTGACCCGTGTCGCTCCCTGGCCGTCCTTGCTCCCCGAGTCGCGGAACCTCCTTCCATTGACGAGCCTCAATTGATCCATCGTCGACCACCCGACGACTGACCAGCAACGTTTTGCCGAGATCTCCGTCGAAGAAGTCGCTGTCCAGACGTGCCACGAGTCTCCCGTTCATCGTTAACCCCCAACAACTCCGGGTTGTCCGGCGAAGGCGGCAGAGTCCACGTGAATTCCAGCGACACCTGGTAGATTCCCTGCGTGTTCGATTCAGCATTCATTCACCCACAAGTCCATAGATGTCCAGTTGGTTCATGTTTGATTCTTTGACCATAGTTTTCTTAGTGAAAGTCTAGGAACATCGAAGTTCATCCTATCGTACTCGACTCTTCTCAAGACACGGGTGACGTCCCCGATGTGAGCCGTTCCCGAGCCCCTCTTCGCACGGTCCGTGACCTGTGACCAATTGCTGCTGTGCCGCGCCGTGTGCCACCACCAATCACCGTCCAATCCGCTGTCCAACAGTTTGAATTGGAGAACAAATCCTCCAAATTAGGTCCAATTCCACTTAATATGTTATTGTCTGATTTGATTATTCCATCTAATCAATAGCATATCCCCAAATTAGGATTTATTTCCTAATTTGCAGATTGATCTTTAATTTTATATATAAAGCATTAGATGAAATTATTGATCCACGAGGATCTTTAAAATTGATATTTTGACCTTTAATGGCTTAAAAATCAATTTATTTTGAATGATTTGGTGCTTATCTTATTCTGAATGCTTGCTCTATCCTGAAAATACAAAAAAAGATTGCATGATAGTATAATTTATGTTTTAGTTAAATTAAAATGCATGTTTAGATAAGATCTTTAAATTGAATTGCTTGTTGAGTTATTACTTTTATTTTTTTCCTAAATTAAATTAAAATAGAT
Organism: Corymbia citriodora subsp. variegata; assembly: GCA_014858505.1. Lineage (NCBI taxonomy): Eukaryota > Viridiplantae > Streptophyta > Magnoliopsida > Myrtales > Myrtaceae > Corymbia > Corymbia citriodora. The sequence goes on along the minus strand of MU090457.1, from coordinate 9,508 downwards.
ATCTCACTTTAGGTAGACTTTTACTTTCAGTCATATTTATGCGAATTTTAATAAAAAAAAATACAAAAAATCTTGTGCATGTCATATAGCATTAAGATCATAAAATACATGTCACTTAGTAAGTGTTAGTAAGTGTTGCTAGATCCATTTGATTAGAAATTGCCTATCATTAGAATTAGGACATTTAGTTAAATTGCATGACACATAGCTTAGTTTTCATTAAATAAGAGAAACCAGAAAGAGATTTGAGTGGAATTGCACATTAGTTACAAACCATATATAGGTTTGATAAATGTGATTTTCTAACTAACCCTATAAATGCTTGCATTGTATCAAGGTAAGTATTCCTCCCCATGCTTATAATTATTTGTTGCCTTCAATGAGTGTTCAATAACAGTTGTGCACCCGCATAACCACCTTGTGTCCCAGAGATAGATTGAATGCCTGCAAAATGTTTTTGAAAATAAAAAGGAAATGTACCAAAAGGGCATTAGAGTAATATAGTATAATCATGTCCCCAAACTCATTTTACCGAAATAAGGCATTTCTCTTGATACTTTACTTAGATATTTAATTGACCCACTACAAACCGATTAGGGGTGATTTCTAATTAAAATCATTTGCATGAAAAATAACTTGACCCTAAGTCATGAATTAGTATGAGCTTGATAGAGTTGAAGGTAAGTTTAGTAATCCATTAGCCAAAACTCTAGGTTGTTCATCCGCTTCAAGGAGGTCATGATAATGCTCTATATAATTTGAGAGATGATTGCGTCATAGTCTTTAATGATCATGAGAATAATATTTTATTATGGACCATAAAAAATCAAATAAAAAATGATTATAAATTATTATGGAATTTGTTCAAGAATTTGTGGCTTATAATAAACTATTATTCTAACGGTAGGCCAATATCACGACCTAACCTTGGGTGAATCACCTAAGATTTGGGCTGTCCCAAACCCATAGCAATTTGCAACTTAGGTTCAAGTTTTTAGCATAAAAGTGATTTTTATTCCCCTACCAAGTATTAGGAGAAATACCCTACTTCTACAAACCAAAAATTAAATGAATACGGGTACTTGATTATGTTAGATTACTCTAATGATCTTTCGGTATATCTCTCTTTTATTTTCCAAAATATTGTGCAAGCAACTTAAATTGATTTTAAGCTATCTTTAACATACAAGGTGGTCATGCGAGTACACAACCATTAAATTATAAGCATGTGGATGAAATACTTACCTTGATGCAACACAAGCATCTATAAGGTTAGTTAGAAAACCACATCTATCGACCTAAATATGATTTGTAATTGACATGCAATTCCACTCAAATCTCTTTTTGGGTTTCTCTTATTTAAATGAAAACTAAGCTATATGTCATGTAATTTAACTAAATGGCCTAATTCTAACGACTGATAATTTCTAATTAAATGAGCCTAGCAACAATTACTAAATGACATGCATTTTATGAACCTAATTCTATCTATCATGCACATGATGTTTTTGTAAAGTAAGGGTGTCAAATGAGTGGGTCGGGTCGAGTTTGGGTCGAGTCGAAAATGGTCCGACTAATATCAACCCATTTAACCCGTTTTGACCGATTTTCATGTAATGTAAATTTGATGACACATACCCGACCCATACCCAACCCATACCCGATCCATATTACCAACACATATTAATATTTAACTTAATTTAAGAAAATCTACTCCCACTTATTTAGTCCACTTTAAAATTTCCACATATAAATTATTTGAATAAAAATTTCACATCAAATTTATAAAATAAATTAAATAATAAAAAATTAGTAAATAAAAAAATATGGATACCTCTAAATTGAAATAGTTTGAGGAAAATAATTTTAAAAAAAATCAATTTTTTAATTATTGTTGAGTGAACCTCATCGGATCGGCAATATAGGATGAAAACGCATAGAGGAGGAGGATGAAAGGAGAGAGATGATGGATCTACCTAATAACTCACACAACCTATATTTGACTCATATTTAACTTTCACTTGACCCATATTTGACCCATTTAACTGAAAGTGGGTCATAATATGGGTTTATGACCCATATTAACACCTCTAATTTTTTATTAGAATTTGTAATTGAAATTATAAAAATAAAAACCTACCCAAAGTGAAATATTACCTATTTTAAGTTAGGAAATAGACTACCTAAATCCTATCTTAACTTAAAAACTTATCTTAACAATTATCTAATATTCATCCTGATAAAAAAGAGAATCTAAACCATCCTATCGGACAATTCTATCTAGGAAACCAATTCTAATCTAAGCGACGCAACTCAATTTTTTGTATTTTCAAGATAAGGAAAGCAATCAAAGTAAGATAATAACCAAATCATTGAAGATCATATATCACCCAATCAATTCAAACAAGAAAGCAATATCTGATTAACTTGAAATTTCGCGAATAAAATAATAAATTGATCTTGAGCCTTGTTAAAGACTGATTAGGCAATTGAGCTTGGAAAAACTGAAATTTTAAGATTAAATTGATATCTATACAATATGTTTAAGACTGATTAGGTAATTTCCTCATTATTTTCATTTCAACCCAATCACTTAACTTTGTTAAAGAGATAGAAGATCACCTAGGTGTTTTGCAATCTAACAAAAGGCTACTGGGGTTTAACAATACTGTAATAAAAGGAATACATGAGCCATCGTTTAGAAATATGAGTGTAACAGGAGCATAAATCATTTACAGTCCACTAACAAAGACTAACGAGGATTCGCGATATCACACATCACATATTTCTAACGATTCACGCAGTATCATTTTTTACAAAGGTTTTTGGGCTGATAAATATGTCAACTATATCTAAGGACCTATAGGTACCGATAGAATTCTCAAGCAAAAGGGTTTCTAGAACCAAAATCCGTACAACTTATCATATTTACCATCCAAACGTGTATCTTCATTCTCTTCATTCTCAACAACTTTGCTTGCTCTTGCGTCTCTCGAATTTTATTTTAGTCCAAATCACTATTGAGCAGTGTCGGAAACCCACTCGAAATCAACTGCTCCACCGGAGTTCAAATTTCAATTTTGTATCAACCACATGCTTAATAATGCATATTGATTAGGATTTCATTCTGCCCGATGCGTCTTGTAATTTTTTAAGAGCAATTATTGTTGACTTCTTGCGATTGGGGGGGGGGGGGGGGTTGATTGTTAACAAAAGCGGAATATACGCCCCCCCCCCCCCCCACATTTACTTTCTGAAGCAACAACGGCGCCCTCCAGCATGCATGCACATGCATTAATGAAGTGTGAAAAATTCCTTCCTGCACGTTCACATGGCATTCCACACCATCGCATTCTTCAATAATTAATGCAAAGAGGGCCATCGTCGACTTTCCTCCATTCCTTTCCAAGTCCAACCTGCAGAGATGAATAGAAGACAACAAAGGAAGGCACGCATAATTAATCTCTTCACGCTTGCGCTCAGATATGAAATCCACATGCGATCTTCTTCTTCTGGCAATGTCGGCTGATCTATTCACATACACCGATTTTTTTGACCCGCACGTGGTCTGAACTCGCATTTACTTTGTGAGCTATGATTGTTCCTTGGCCACACTTACACCGACAACGGTTCATTTGAAATTATTTGAGCATCGCCATGCTACTCGCAAATATACTGAAGAAGAAGCAACCATGCGAGTGGAAGAATCGATCAGCTAAAGCAAGTGTTGATGGAGAAATCAGTGCTTGTGTTGCTCGATCACTCAAAACCCGATGAGGTAGCGACCAATGCCTTTGATAATGCTATTTTGGTTGTATTGATGCTGGATGGACACCTAATTGCATTCGAATCAAGGAAGCCATATAAGACTAAACGACGGTACACGATCCAAGAGAAGAGATGATTGCAATGGACATTATCTTGTGGGTCTCAAATCGTCATAAGGATAGACAATTGGCCATGAGTTACTTCTAAATCCAATAGAACCTGAGTCCAAAGCAAACTTTTTGGCAAGACTTCCTAACATTGTTCAACTATGTACAAGTTTGAGTAGACTAGCTTCGTGGCCAATGCACTTAGTTGAAGAATGGAGTTGGCAACCATCAATTGACTCAAGCACCCATGGACTGGGCGATCTTCTTCTTCTGGCAATGTCGGCTGATCTATTCACATACACAGATTTTTTTGACCCGCACGGGGTCTGAATTCACATTTACTTTGTGAGCTATGATTGTTCCTTGGCCATACTTACCACCGACAACGGTTCATTTGAAATTATTTGAGCATCGCCATGCTACTCGCAAATATACTGAAGAAGAAGCAACCATGTGAGTGGAAGAATCGATCAGCTAAAGCAAGTGTTGATGGAGAAATCAGTGCTTGTGTTGCTCGATCACTCAAAACCCGATGAGGTAGCGACCAATGCCTTTGATAATGCTATTTTGGTTGTATTGATGCTGGATGGACACCTAATTGCATTCGAATCAAGGAAGCCATATAAGACTAAACGACGGTACACGATCCAAGAGAAGAGATGATTGCAATGGACATTATCTTGAGGGATCGCAAATCGTCATAAGGATAGACAATTGGCCCTGAGTTACTTCTAAATCCAATAGAACCTTAGTCCAAAGCAAACTTGTTAGCAAGACTTCCTAACATTGTTCAACTATGTACAAGTTTGAGTAGACTAGCTTCGTGGCCGATGCACTTAGTTGAAGAATGGAGTTGGCAACCATCAATTGACTCAAGCACCCATGGACTGGGCGATCTTCTTCTTTTGGCAATGTCGGCTGATCTATTCACATACACAGATATTTTTGACCCGCACGTGGTCTGAATTCACATTTACTTTGTGAGCTATGATTGTTCCTTGGCCACACTTACCACCGACAATGGTTCATTTGAAATTATTTGAGCATCGCCATGCTACTCGCAAATATACTGAAGAAGAAGCAACCATGCGAGTGGAAGAATCGATCGGCTAAAGCAAGTGTTGATGGAGAAATCAGTGCTTGTGTTGCTCGATCACTCAAAACCCAATGAGGTAGCAACCGATGCCTTTGATTATGCTATTTTGATTGTATTGATGCTGGATGGACACCTAGTGGCATTCAAATCAAGGAAGTTGAACAAGACTAAACGACGGTACACGATCCAAGAGAAGAGATGATTGCAATGGACATTATCTCGAGGGATCACGAATCGTCATGAGGATAAACAATGTGGCCATAAGTTACTTCTAAAATCAATAGAACCTGAGTCCAAAGCAAACTCGCTGGCAAGACTTCCTAACATAGTTCAACTATGTACAAGTTTGAGTAGACTAGCTTCGTGGCCGATGCACTTAGTTGAAGAATGGAGTTGGTGACCATCAATCAACTCAAGCACCCATGGATTGGGCGAATCAAGGATGGGCTAAAGTATGATCCAACCGCCAAGGCCCTTCCTAAGCTTGCATGGGAGGGCAAGACTTTGGCATGAAAAGAACTTGTTTTACACCAGAGGACAAGAATTGTACGTGCCACTTCATGGGAAGCTATAAAAGAAGGTGCTACATGAATTCCACGATTCCAAATGGGTAGGTCATTGGGGGATCCACCGCACAATGACACTTGTGGAGGATAGGCACTTTTGGTTGCACTTGCACAACAATGTAGAGGTGTATAGCACGACTATGTAGGGGCATATGTGAGAATGTGTCTTGTATGCCAACAAGATGCACAACAATTCTTGAATTGGATATGAAAAGAAGTGAAAGTTGATTATGGAAAGTGATGATGATTCTAATAAAGCACCTATTACGAAGAAATGTTATTGATTTAAAAAGAAGTAATGACTAATAACGGAAAATTTTAAAGAAACAACTTTTTTTTCTTCATAATATTCACTTTTCTTATTCTCTTCACATAAGTTTCACAACACATTCAATGTGAATTCTAAGAGAGAAATTGAGTAAATGCTAAACTCGTTTCTAACTTTGGTATATATCTTGAAGATATATTTATTTTAAACACAATAGCAATGATAGCAAAGGCAAAAACTACCTTAAGAACAACTATCAAACCATTATAAAACTATAAACTATCTCTCGTATCTTCTTCAACAATGAAATTTTCACAACAAAATCTTCTATATTAACAAAAAATGAATAATGTCCTGAAGGTCGAAGCTTCCATTGATCCATAAAAATGTTGAGTGGCCAATTCACAAGTTTTTTTAAAAGGATTTTGATTTTTTCACTCATCATTTAGCTTAGACACTCTATTTTTTGTGTTTTGACCAAATAGCTCCTTATATGGCCCACCACTTCCCTCACAACTTTATAAAACTACTCTTTTTATTTTGTTTCTTCTTTTTTTTTATTGCGGGTCCCACTTTTCTCCTTCCTCTTTCTCATTGACTTTGACGTAGCGCTGTGACCAAATGAAGGAGATGACGGTAGACGGAGGAGGAAGATGAGAGAGAAACCATTGAAGTTCACTTTTGATTTTTTTATTTATTTACTTATCAGGTCATGGACGCGTGTCAATTTTTATTATCTTTTTATAAAAAGGTTCAAGTCACATCAGCACGTCATATCTAATCAGTGAATACTTTCTCCTAACAATTTGGGTTAATGCCATGAAAAACCCTAAACTTTACCTCATGTGATAGATTTATCCTAAACTTTTTTTTGTGACACAAAAAATTCCAAACTTTACCATGTGTGACACATTTATCTCAAACTTTGCCCCGTGTGACACATTTACCCTAAACTTTTTTTTTCTGCTACCAAAAACCCTAAACTATGCCACTTGTGACAATTTTACCCCGAACTATATTACTTATGAAAAATTTACTCCAAAGTTTTTTGAGCTGAAGGGTATTTTCGTCATTTTCTATTTTTTTTTCTTTTTTCTTTTTTTTATTGAAGAGGAAGCTGGCGAGGCCATCCTCGCTGGCGCCGGCGTCGGGCGAGGGCCGCCCAGGCCAGATCTGGCTCGGGCCGCCCTTGCCGGACGCTAGCGAGGGTTGCCCTTGCCCGATCTGGCCTGGGCGGCCCTCGCCCGACGCCGGCGAGGGCCGCCCTCGCCGGATCTGGCTTGGGCGGCCCTCGCCCTCGCCTGGGTCACCCTCGCCTGGACCGCCCTCGCCCGACGCCGGCGAGGATGGCCTCTCCGGCGTTGGCGAGGATGGCCTCATCGGCTTCCACTTCAATAAAAAAAATAAAAAAGAAAAAAATAGAAAATGACGAAAATGCCCTTCAACCCAAAAAACTTTGGGGTAAATTTGTCATAAGTAATATAGTTCAGGATAAAATTATCACAAGTGGTATAGTTTAGGGTTTTTGGTGGCAAAAAAAAAAGTTTATGGTAAATGTGTCACACATGGCAAAATTTGGGGTAAATGTGTCACATATGGCAAAGTTTTGGGTTTTTTATGTCACAAAAAATAGTTTATGGTAAATCTGTCACATGGAGTAAAGTTTAGGGTTTTTCGTGGTATTATCCCTAACAATTTTCACTTGTTGTTTTCCTTCCAGCTTGTGCCTCTAGCAAAGATGGTTATAAGATGCTCACGAAACAAATTAAAGCAAATACAGAATTAATCAATTAGAGACCCAATAAACACAACAACATAGACCCCTCACAAGTACGGAATTACGTAGGTTGCCTGCTGTGGAGGAAAGGGGCTCATTGAGTAGGTTGATGGTGGGCCCAATGCTGGTGCCAATGAAAGTGTGGAGGAAGAACGGTTGGCATTATAGACATCAACTTCTCAATGTCCTGTGACTCGAGGAGCCGGGAGGCACAAAAAGAAGAGAATGAGAGAGAAAAATGACGATCTAGTTGTGAAAAGAAAGGACAAGAACTAAAATGAGACCAGAAAAAAAAAAAAAAAAAGACAAATAAAATGAAAAAAGTATACCAAACAATAAAAAAGATCACGTTTTAGAGCTGTTATGCACCGATGTCGGCACTATTTGATGGTTGAATCTCTCGGTGTCTTTATAATTTCTGTCAGCTAATCGTGGTCTGTCTCATGTGTGTATGCAGTGGACCGGTAGGTTTCGTAGCCCCCACGATTTTGTCACGATATATGACCAGCGTAAGGACAAGGAAAGCCAAGATGCAGTAAAACACTTCCCAAGAAAAGGAAGTTCTTATATCTTTTCATAAGAAAAGGAAGAAAACTTTGGCTTTGTCAACCCACGGAAAAATGTATTTTTGTCTCTAAATATGTAAACAATTTTTAAAAAAAGATTAGGCAAATCCATCAGTTGTCGTATTTGAAATTATCTATGACTTATTCAGAATGAGAAGCAGAGAAGCATGTATGATTATTATCATTTTCGCTTCTTCTGAACCACAAAGAGTTCGAAATTAAACAGTCCTCTTTTGTTGATGAGAAAGTCAAATAATATATCATTACCTAAAACGTTCTCTGTCGATGAGAAAGTCAAATAATGCCTCATTACTTAAAACGCGCATGTACGTAACGAAATTCGTCAGTTGCCTTCTCTTCTTCGTCATCACCTACGCGAGCCCCGTCTTCGTCATCATCTTTCGTCATCATCTACGCAAGCCCTTCAAATTCCCAGCAAAGTATATATAAGGAACCATGGACGCTCTACTCTAGCAGCAAAAACGAAAAGAAAGAGTGAGAGAGGAAAAAGAAAAGAGAAAAGAAGTCATAGCATCAACCCTACACCATGGCTCCCCTCAATTATCTTGTAGTCGCATTCCCAGCCCAAGGCCTCATCAACCCAGCCCTCCAATTCGCCAAGCGTCTTCTACACACCGGCGCGCATGTCACCTTCGCCACTGCAGCGTCAGCTTACCGCCGCATGGCCAAGTCCGACCCTCCCCAAGGTTTGTCCTTCGCCTCCTTCTCTGATGGCTCGGAGGAAGGGCTCAGGCCCGGGATCGACCTCGAGCAATACATGGCCGATGCTGAGCAGCTGGGTTCGGAAACTCTAAGAGACCTTGTCGTTACCAGCCTTAACGAAGGCCGCAAATTCGAGTGCATGTTTTACACTACAATCGTTCCTTGGGCTGGTCAGGTGGCTCATTCTCTCCAAATCCCCTCAACCCTCATTTGGGCTCAACCTGCCACTCTTCTTGATATATATTACTATTACTTCAATGGTTATGGCGATATTATCAGAAACCTTGGTAAGGACGATCCTTCGGCATCGCTCCACTTACCAGGATTGCCGCCGCTTACTTCCCGAGACGTCCCCTCATTTTTTACACCCGAAAACCAATATGCTTTTACTCTGTCGCTTATGCGAGTGCAGTTTGAAGTTTTCAAGGAAGAGAAGAATCCCAGGGTTCTAGTGAACACTTTTGATGCGCTAGAGCCAGGGCCATTAAAAGCCATTGGCAATGTTACCATGCTTGGGATCGGCCCGCTAATTCCTTCTGCATTCTTGGATGGACAAGATCCCTTGGACAAATCCTTTGGAGGCGATCTATTCCAGGGTTCGGAAGACTACATCCGGTGGCTAGACACTAAGCCCAAA
>MU090456.1:0-28573 GCA_014858505.1 Corymbia citriodora subsp. variegata | reverse complement strand
ATGGAAATCCCACCAACAACAACAATCTTAACAGGAAGTAATGCTCAAATCAAATAGACAGAAACATAGACTGGGCTTTGCTTTTCTCTACCAAGCAATTCTTGCTGTGGCGTAGTAGATCTTACTAAAAGAAGCTGCTAACAGATGGAAACACAAATCCGGCATCTCAACTTATCACCTCAATACAGAAGTTCAGAACTCCATATTCTCGTATTCCTTGTAAATACAAAGAGTTTATGCGATTCTTCTCATCTCGCAGCAGAGTGTCAAATAAACGAATTAAAAAGAGGATGCATGTCGCTGTATTCACGAGTTCGAGATCTTGAATGACCATATACAAAACGACTTCTGAAATACTGACATCTTTCCTCTTGCAAACACCCCAAGAACCCTTAGCTACAGTCTTACCATGACCCTGCAATCTTTAGATTGTATGAGAGAACTGCGAAAACTCTAAGAGTAAGATTAAGGACATGCAGTTAGGAAATAAGAGGCACCAAAACACAGTCTTGATCGAAACAGCCAATAATTGCAAAGTAAGTCACAACAAGAACGACTGGACAAAGCGGCGTGCCACCAGCGTCCGCCTTGGCGATACCCAACTCCTCCTTTGCGTGGATGGTGAGGCCACCCGCTGTTTTCTTTCTAAGACAAGAAGGCGCCGCCGCCAAATGCACTCTCTGTTTTACAACCCACAAAAATGGGTCGTGCCAGGCTCGACCCCAAGTGGGTCGGGCTAAGTTGTGCCTGGGTTGGCCCGTTAGACATCTCAAACATGAGCTTTCAAACCCTCGCACTGAAGTAAGGGTCTTGAGGCTTTTCTCTTTCCATATATTCTTTGGTAACTCTCAATTTACTCTTAAGGCAAAATCGAAACTTACATCTGAAATTAAATGTCTTCACCTCCAGCCTTTTAAGGAGATGGGAAATCAAGCTCCGTATCTTCTCCTTCTCATGTGAGAAGGGTAACCATTAGGGTAACTTTCGGTGATTAGAGTCTTATTGAGGTTACGAGGTGGAAAATAGAGGTGTAACCGAGCAAGGGAAGGAATCTTATACTATGCCCAATTACATTATCCGAATGTGATAGATATACTTACTTTCCAGAAGATTTAATAATCCCTAGATGAAGATGTTATTGCTTCACATAGAGAATTTTATCGAAGATTAATAGAGAGGCACATAATATCTAATATATGGCGAAAACTTTTCAAAAAAAAAAATCATAAGAGGAGGAAAAGTGTGATTTAACTTATTTTAGGAAATGATTGGCAAAATAGCACTTATTATTCAAGAAATTAATACATAATGTCATAAGATAGGGGAGATTTAATTTGAATTGAGGTCTGTTTATTTCGTGAAAAATATTTTCTAGGAAAATTTTCCATTGGTTCTTTTAAGAAAATAAGTCAATGAAAAATGTTTTCCTAATTAAAGAAATATATTTCCCTACCAAAATGTAAATCCAAGAAAATGATTTCCTTTTTGAAAGAAATGGAAAATGCTTTTTAAAATATAATTAGATATTGGCATTTAAACTCGAAACTTTACGCTTCAACATTGAAACCTCAACACTAATTCCTAGGTTCTAGAGTTCAAGATCAAGTCTCTGGCGACTAGGCTAGGGACCTTGGCATTTGAGGTTGGGCTCCTGGAGCCCATGCCCATGCCCATTGAGGCAAATTGTACTTCATACTCCAACACTGAAGCTCGAGTCCAAGAAAAGTTGTGCTCAAGCTAGGAAGCATGGACACGTGATGAGAGTTTTCATGTCGTGTCGGATATGTTTTGACACGTGTCTGACACGCAATCAAGGTATGTAGGATTTTTTGATACGTGATCAATTCTTCTTGACATGTTTTGATATTCGATTCCGATATGTAGAGTTTTTTTAGGAATTTGATTTTTGGGGTGGGTTTGCAAGTGTGAAAGGAGAGGGAATTGTTGAAGAAGGCGATGGAGGGAGGCAAGGATGAGGGAGCGACTGCAAGGAAGGGCCAGAGAAAGAGTAGAGACCAACGCCATCAAGAGGGCCGCAATTGCGATGCCGCCATGGAGGGCTGGAGCCGAGGCTATGATTGCGAAGGTGGGAGGGCTGGAGGCGAGTCGGTGAGCGACTATGATGAGGTGATCGAGAGAGAGGAGAGATGGAGAGGAAGATCGAGGAGGAGGAGGAGGAGGTGGCGGCTAGAATGGGGAAAGAGCAATCACCTGAGTCGGTCTCGAGTCTTTCGCAGTGGACAGAATGGGAAAGCGGAAAATCCTCTAAAAGCTTACCGCACCATCCATCATGATTTGAAGATGGAAAAAGTAACTCTACTCCTCGGAAAAGCTAGGCAAAAGCAAAAGCAGAAAAGTCTAAAAGAAGAGGAACGCAAAAGCTCATTTTTCTTCATCGTTCGGTAAGCCACGTCTTACCATGAATTTTTCTCCTTCCCATGACATGGGCCATTCAAACATCTCATTATGATTCTTCTAAAAGGGACTCCTCTCTTTGTCCTTTCTCGCGCGGTCCGCAGTCCGAACGGTAGTGAATGCATGTCTAATTTCCATTTAACCAATATTTTCGCCTTTTATGTTTAATATTCAAACGTACACCTCCTCCTTCTTCTCTATGAAATTTCATAGAGTTGGCTTTAGAACAATTTTAATTTTTACATTTCCTATGACTGTCTTTCTAATTTCTTATGAAGAATTTATTCCGGGCTCTCTTCTTCTTATTTATTTATTTATTTATGATTTTAAATTAAATTGAATAAAATAATTATAAAAATAATATTTTATCATTTGTATAAATACTAATTTAATATATAACGTGTTCCGATGTATTCGGAATTTTATATTTTTTGAAAAATGACATGTTGGCATATTGTGTTGTGTCGTATATCGCGTGTTACTACTACTTAATGCTCAAGTCCCTAACGCTTGAGTTCTAGTCCCTACCCTGGGTCTTGGTCTACAAAGGCCATGCATAAGTCCTCGACAATTGAGTTTGGGTCCTTTGTTAATGAAATCTTTATTTTTGCAAAAAAAAATATTAAAAATCAAATTTGTAATTATTTTTTTTATATATTCTTTTCTTTTTGCTACTTCATTGATCGGTTGCTGCAATAGAAAAAGAAATATAAAAATAAAAATAATTAAAAAATATGAATTTTCGATCATTTTCTCCATCAAAATTTTTGTTAACAAATGATAGAAAATACTTTCCAGGTCTTTTTTAGGTTTCAGCCAAATAGTATAAATGACTTCCTAAAAAATATTTTCTAAAAATAGCACATTGTTTGCAAAACAGATAAACCCTTAATTAGATAAAAAAAAAAATTAATGCGGACAAGATATTGTTGTGCGAACCTTTAAAAGCACTACATGGTCCCCTACTTCGGAATATGCATTGACTATACAAGAGACATGAGCTACGCAAGTGAGTGGAACATTTTGGAGAAAGTTTAAGGTTGAAAGAGGTGTTGGGTTTGCTTCCTGAGAAGGAGCATACACTTAAAATGCAAGATAACTAAATAAGATGTTTCACTGAAATTTATTCTTTTAATATAAAAAGAAGAAGAAGAAGATTGCTGGTTTCTGGGTAGACCTAAGAATCGGTCAGGATCGGACTGACATGATCAATTCCAAAATAGGTTCTGAGGTCTACAAGATAAGTTGCAGGTTCTAAAAACTATGAGCTAAAATCGATTCCAATAAAGTAAGTTTTAGGTTTCAAATTTGGAACTTATACATTTTGAATCATTCACCCCAAAAAATTGCTATCAATAGAAAATGCAAAAGCTATGCATTCTCATGAAAATACAATATTGTCCATATTAATAAATAAAAATGGTGTTTTATTCAACTACATTATGATATTTTGCGTTAGTTTGTATACAAACTTCATTACCTCTATTCTACTTACTAAAGAGCACAACCTAACTTATATTAAGGATTTTTTGTTATGAGTTTGAACCTTGTTGATTATCTTTATTATTTAACATATCTTAAATATAAATCACAATTATAAAGACTTTCCAACTTTAACCGAGGAATTCTCTTAAAAAAGCTTGACCTAAAAAATTGTATATACATAGAGTTGTCAGATATTAGACTTTAGAGAGACATTGTAAATAATTACACTTTACCAATATTTTTTAAATTATAATCTCAATCATTAAATTCATTAAAATTAGATGATTCTTATAAAAGAGTAACATGTAAACTTCTTCACTTGAAACACAAAAGGAGAAGAAACAACGGTTTAGGAAAGATAGGTAGATATCATTAGATTGATTGATCCATATTAAAAGTATATTTTTCCTCTTTCATCAATTTTACACTTAATGTGATCCCGATGAGGACTCTTTTGGACTTTAAAATTTTATGGTGCATCTAAAGTTATTTGAGAAGAAGAATTAGTGTTAGCCTTCGTTTTTTGAATGTCATCTTCATTGTCTTAAAAGGAAAAGATCAGAGATTTATAGAATCTTTAAATAGTTACTTTCAATTCAAATTTAAAAGCTACGAAATTCATTGATTGCTCACGATGTCATAGGTATTTTAAACATATGCATGGGTTGTTCATGATTTTTTTTATTTATAAAACTTGGAGGTTAAATGATCATAGGGTTTGCTATGTTCATTATATATATATTAAAAATATTGTTACTCTCAATTCAAATTTAAAAGATACGAAGTTCATTGATTATTCACCATTTATCTTATTTTTCATGAATTATAATTTTGTCCCGTGCAGTCATAGGTATTTTAAACATATGCATGGGTTCATGAATTTTTTTAATTATTTATAAAACTTGGGCGTTAAATGATCATTGGGTTTGCTATGTTTAATACACACACATATATATAGTAAAAGATTGTACTTATAAACCATTTTTTCAAGTAAAAAAGCTCTATACTAGTCATTTATATCAATACTGCTGTGAACTTATAAGCGATATCAATTTGCCCCCACTAAAGAAAATCATAGTCCATCGAAACCTAAGGAGGGAAAAATTGGTTAATTTGCCGCCACAATTAGCAAGAGGCATCGTACAAAATAATTTTTCAATATGAATTTAGTTTTGAAATATGAATTTAGTCTAATCACAAGTGGAAAATATGAATGACATTTAAATTAAAGATTTAACAATTATCTACATTAGCGTCAGCCGTGCCACTATGATGAATAAGACTAATTAGACTTTTATGTTAGTAATCTTCGATTAAAATTGATAAATCCTCAAAATGTTTATAATTGAATTAATTAAATTGAAAGACTTAGGTTGAATTGGTAGATTTGCAACAAGCTTCAAACTTTTTTGGTAATTTCTCCCACTTTTTTTCCTCGGGGGAAGATTTTTTAAAAGATATGATCATGACAGGATAAGAAATGTGAAAAGGGCTTTGATTTAAAAAGTAAACTAAACTATTATTTTTATTTTGGAAAAAAATTAAGTATTGCAATAAATAGTCATAATGAAAATGAGGATCCAATGTCCAAAAAATAGAACAAAAATTACAATAGAAGCTTCCAAATATTAGATTAATTGCATTCTAGAAACGATATCTAAATGATGTGTACAACTAAAAATGGAGAATTATTGTCCGAGAAGTGGGAAAAACAACACAAAAGAAAAAAGTTAGAGCAGAAAAGTAAATTTATACTAAGACTTCCAAAAAAATAAATCTAATTTTATGGGGAAATAAAAGATAAAATGCAGCTTGACATGAAGAAATGTGATCCAAAAAAGATTGGAAAAACATCGAGGGCAAAGATGGTTTTAACACTTTGACATGTCAAA
The DNA here is from genome assembly GCA_014858505.1 of Corymbia citriodora subsp. variegata. NCBI lineage: Eukaryota > Viridiplantae > Streptophyta > Magnoliopsida > Myrtales > Myrtaceae > Corymbia > Corymbia citriodora. Next base: position 22,781 of record MU090456.1, on the reverse strand, counting down.
TATGCAATACTCAGTTAACAAATTTATGAGGAAAAGATGGCATGATCTGTTCAAACTTGCAATGTAATTAAATCAAAATGTTGCCTGTGGTAAACCAAAATTTCAAAATTCTTGAAAGATACAGAAAAATTCTAAATTGGTCATTGTCTCTTGCTAAATGATATTATAGGTTCTACATATGCATGGAATGGTGAGTGTCAATGGCTCGGGTTGGGTTGAGTTTCCATGATACCCGGCCCCTACCAAAACATAAGGAATCTGTGTGATCTATGACCCGAAGACTCAACCCAAAAATGTGGATCAGGTCTTTGGTTCTGTTTTTTTTTTCCGGGTGGGCTCCAAGGTATAACCCCCAATGCCATGTGAGCATGTTTGTGAGGTTATGAAGAAGAAAAGGACGATTATAAACTAACAATGGTACTTCCTAAGAATTAATCTAGCAAGGGAAACAAAACTTAGCCATTGTTTAAGTGGATAGAAAGAAAGAGCAGTGCATGGGTGCGAAGACATTAGGGAGAACTGACAGAAAAATGGAAAAAAGAGTAGAAAGACAGAGCATTAGGAAAAAAATTATGGGCCCGCGCAATAAGCAGGTGATTGGGGAAATATGAGATGTGAGAGCTCCGGCGAGGACGAAATTAGCCAATCTCTCGAATTCAGACAGGAGCAACGGAATTGGCCGATCCTTCAAGAAACCATTTCTCAATAGATTATTAGTGCTTTGGAATTACACGTTACTAGATCCTGTCCGTCCAAGACATCAATGACTCCCTCTCATTATCTATGATGTGTGGCACGCAACCTTGTGTTCTGTTGACCCAACCACTTCTTTTGACCATATGTGCTTTAGGAAACGAATGGGATCATTCCAACTAGTCACGCATTCCAAAATATCATTCTCCTTAAAGGGCCAAATTCAATTTACTCTATTAATTATACTATACTTCATGTCAATAATTTTTCATTCATCGTCAAGATAATTTAAATTCAAATGATCCATTCAAGTCTTTTTGGTTGAAAATCAAAAGGAACATAGGATGTTATAAAGGAATAGTTAGCTTCAGTGAAGTCCTAAATGCTAAATTTTAGTCAATTGAGTTCTAGATTGATTTGAAAAAAAAATGTTCAATCAAGATCTAATTTTGTTGATGGTACTTTTGGTGAAAAGTTCTACTCCTTTCACTTTTCATGAAATTGACCATGATCTTGACAATAATTTTTCATGAATTTTGTCAATCATTGAGCTACATACCTAACCGCAAAATAGATGAAACCGATAACCATTATTTTGATATTGACAAGAGACCGAGAAATCTTACTAAGATGTAAATAGATAGTATTTGAGCGGTTGAGAATGCGCCGGTACTCTTACTAGTCGTCAATGAAGTAAGATTGCACATATTTTTGTTTGTTTAAAAGTTTACGTCGAATTTAACCTTTTGTCCGTATACATAATCGGACTCTTCAGCGATTGCTTGGTGTTCACACGCGTCTAGATACTAATGCAACGTGAAGTTCAAGCCATTGACCGTAGCATGTCGATTTCAATATGCTCTTCTTCTTCGAAACTCCCTCGAAGATGAACTCCCATTAAGAAAACCGCGTCGGAGCTTAAACAACGTATGAACCACGCAAACGCACGACTCGAGACAAGTCAAATACTAGACGGTAGGCATCCTTCTCTGCAAATTCTCGTGCTTAACCAAGCCAAAACCGGAGGCAGAACGACCGTCTTAATTAGCAGGCTCTCAACGAGAGAAGTTCTCGATCCCACAACAAGATTCGATTCCATTCCCCCAAGAAGAGATGAGCTCCTACCAATATGATTTCAGCAATATCAATCGAAACACGCCAAGTGATTTCGATAAGTTCAATGAATCAGCCCAGTCGACGATGGATCACTTCTTAGCTGCTGCCATTAGTAAGTCGGAATGTGAACCTGCGTATGAAGTTCGTAATTTGATTTTATGATCAAACTTTTAACAAATGCTATCACTGCAACCTGTTTTCAGTTTCCGCTGTGGTGGGGACTGCCGCAACGGTAGCCGTCGTGTACTTCCTCATCGATTGCTTGAAGAAAGCGGGAAGTGCGATCCCAAGCTATGCCAAAATAGCTACCAATGACTGGGAAAATTTTCCACAAGTTATTCGTTCTTCGCCAGACGGGGAAATCTCCGTTGCACCAGCAGCTATCTCACCAGGAGACAATTGGGAAGTGCCCGATGAGTATGGTACCTTGGAGGGGTTCTTGAAGCCCACCAGGTTCTCTTCAGATCAGCTGGCTGCTTACACCAGAGATTACGCCACCTTGCTCGGTTCCGGCGCTTATGGAGTCGTCTTCAAAGGTGAGTTGCCAAATGGAACTCCGGTGGCCATCAAAGTGCTCACGAACGCCCATGACAAGAGGATCGAGGACCAGTTCATGGCAGAGGTGAGCTCCATCGGAAGAATTCACCACATAAACCTTGTCAAGCTCGACGGTTTTTGCTTCGACAGGACGACAAGGGCGCTCATCTATGAGTACATGGAAAATGGGTCCCTCGATGGGTTCCTGTTCGGCGACAAGACGGCAATCGATTGGTGCAAGATGCACGAGATTGCCGTGGGAACCGCAAAGGGGATCGCCTACTTGCACGAGGAATGCGAGCAGAGGATCGTCCACTACGACATAAAGCCCGGGAACATCCTCCTGGACCGGAACTTGTGCCCAAAGGTCGCAGACTTCGGGCTCGCCAAGCTCCACAACAGGGAAAGCAGTCGGATCCTCATGACGGGTTTCCGAGGAACCCCTGGGTATGCGGCGCCTGAGATGTGGAAGCCGTATCCCGTGACCTACAAATGTGATGTGTACAGCTTCGGGATGCTCATGTTCGAGATCGTGGGGAGGAGGAGAAATCACGACCCAAACCTGAGTGAGTCTACACAGTGGCTTCCGCGGTGGACGTGGGATATGCTGCAGAATGGCGAGTTGTTGGCGATGGTCACTCTTTGTGGGGTTCCTGAGAGTGAAAGAGAGAAGGCATTGAGGATGTTGAAGGTGGCTTTGTTGTGCATTCAGTATAAGCCAGAGGCAAGGCCAGCGATGACCACAGTGGTGAAGATGTTGGAGGGGGATATGGAAATTCCGACGCCCGAATATCCGTTCGAGTATCTCCATCCGACTGAGCCATATCAGTCATCGGAAGATGGAAGCGGATGGGACTCGGAGTCATCCACTTTGAGGACCGTGTATTCTGAAGGTTGCTGCTCCAAGCCTGTGAAGCAAACCGCAGAAAATGAAATAGAGCTAGCTACCAGATAACATTATTGATCTGCCTGGGACAAAGATTTTCATAATTTGTTCTTATTTCTTTTCTGGTAAATCATGAGTATATTGTAGCTATACCGAAAGGATTTGTTTTATTTCAAATATTCTTTTACGCTGCCGATATCATAATACTACAGAATGCCCAATGATTGTTCCTTTGATCCCTTCAGAATAATCTTTGAGAAAATTAGAATGAGCTTGCACTCGTTATTCATGGATTTGAACAGCGTATCTACTCAAAAGAACAATTCCCGGCAATTATAATCCTATCAACACTAAGTTTTCACATCAATCTATTGAGAGTATGGATGGTAAAATGGGTCATAAAATCATATTTTAACCCATATATTTAATGGGTTGGGTGCTACATGAGAAATTTAATAAATGGGTTAGAATGTGTTCAACAGGGGAAAGCTCAGCTAATAACGGGTTCTAATGGGTCTGCCAAAACTCGCTTTCAAGCCATTTGATATATTTGCTTGTGCCTTCTGGACCCTACAAAGAACAGCGACGCGCATCTCCAATTATGCCTCCATCCTTCAATTTACTGTACTCCCCGTTGCAATTCTTCTTTGCGTCATCGTCATGATTCCCTCTCCTTCTTCGTGTTTGTCTTAATTATCACGGTCCGATGTTGATGAGGAGTTCCGAGAGTAATCGCAGCCATCAGTTGCGGTGGTAGTCTGAGTATCAAATCAAGCCACGGGCTTATTGGTATTCGAGTTTAGGGTGTTGGGTTCGAAGGTTTTTGGTGCGGGGAGCTTCTTCGTTGGTTGTGGCTTTGTGAGGGGAGGATTGTCCTGGTCGCCAGTAACTTCGGCGGCGATAGTGCTGTGGTGATTGTACACGTGATTTCATTTGTTGTGGCTGAGGCATAGAGAGGATAGTGTGACGGGCTTAGTTAAAGAGCAAGTTGAAATTGATTTGGTTGCACAAAAGTGTTTGTTAAAATGCCTGCAAGAGATTTGGCTTTATATGCTCGTAGAGCTTGGATCAGTGGGGGCCAAGTTTTGACGTGGTGACCTATTTTCCTTGGTATCGCCCAATGCTACTTCTCCCTCAAGACATTATTAAGTGAACCAACTTGAGTCCGTATGTTGGAATTGACATGTCTGATTCCAAGTGACTAGCTAAGTGTATTCAATTTTTGCAAGTCTACAGTGATGTTATTTTGGATCTTGGATTGAATTCTCATCCACAGAAAATCACCCATCTCCTACATTAAATTGCTCATATGAATGAGTTGCTCCAGTCACAGCACCAAGCTTCGACTTCCAAATTGCTCAGTGAGTATGAATGGATTGGATTGGAAATGGGTCAAGTCCTAGTCCAGGTCAGGTATAGATATCGATCACTAAATCATATTAAAATGGACCAGGTTCAAACCCATTTTCAAGTCAACCCATCCATTTGATGAATCTACTTTAGAGCTATCAATTTGCAGCATTTACAGTGAGAAATTGATTTTGGAGGGACTGGAGGGAGATTTGCCTCAGCTACATCTCGCCAGCATTCCAAACCAGTTGGTCATAAGCAATGAGGACATGCCCCTCTGCGTTATTGCCAAACCTGATCCTCCGTCCACAGAAACAAAGGTGGCGGGCCCCAACAGCAACATCCCACCAGTCTTGACACCATGAAGAACAATTTAAACTGGAATTTATCTTAAATCAAACATACAAAAATACAGACCGGACTTTGAGTCATCCATATTAACTAAGAAGTTCTTGCTGGGGCAGAGCTGAACCTTAATAAAAGAAGCTGCCCAAAGATTGGAAACACAAATTTGCACTCCAACTTTATATCCACAGCACAAAAAACTCACGAACTCCATATTCTCGTATTCCTTGTAGATATTAAAGAGTTCATACGGTTCGTCTCATCTTGTAGCTGTAGTTCCAATGAATGAGCCAAAAAGAGGATGCATGTCGCTGTACTTATGAGTTTGAATCTTAAATGACCAAATACATATTATCAATTTCTCAAATACTAACATCTTTAACTCAAAAAAATAAAAATAAAATAATAATACTAACATCTTTCCTACCCATGCCAAGAAATCTTAGCTACACAATCTTATCATGATCCTGCAATATTTAGGTTATCTAAGCAAACTGCCAAAACTGTAAGAATAAGATTAAGGACATGCAGTTAGAAAAAAGAGGCACCAAAAACAGAAAGAACTTTGAGGCGAATAGCCAAAAATTGCAATTGAGTTACAACAAGAACAACCGGATGATCTCCAATATGCAAGGACTATACTCAAAAGCAGCAAGAACAGTCAAATGGACAGAGTGGCGTATCACCACCGTCTGCCTTGTTGATACCCAACTCGTCCTCAGTGTAGATGGTGAGCCCATCCGCTGTTTTCTTTCTTGAACGAGAAGGAGCATCGCCTAATGCACTCTCTGCTAACCCTTTATTCTTTTTCTTTTTCTTCATCTTCTTCGTTTTCCCACTGCCATTTTCAGCTGGCTTCTCGGCATCCCCTTTTTCACTTTTCTTCCTCTTTTTTGTTGCAAAAATGTCATCAATCTCATCATTAGATTTCTTTGTAGGTGGAGAAGCTTTCTCCTCCTTCACAACTGGCATTTCTGGCCCTTGATCAGGGGCTTTTAAAGAACTCTTTTTTGGCATTGGCACAACTATATCTGCACCTGAATGTGTGTAAAATAATCAACTCAGCAACCAGTACCACAATTTTCAGATAGATACATTCATGTCTGTAATTACTTAAACCTAAGGTTCTTTTCCTCACCATGGTCTCGTATGTTTTTACTGCTTCATCTACCATCAACCGAAACCAAAAGAACATAAGAATATGTTGAGGAGATCTTTCTTTCTGGATTAAATGATCGACAGTAGTTGTTCATCATACAATTCTTGTGGAATATGAGTTTGAAACAAAAAAATGGAAACAAAAAAGTAATGACACAGAATGCTTCTCATAGAAAATCAAATGCAAAAATAAGATTCAAAGAAGCAGCTGAATATAGGGGCAGGCAGACATTATTGCAAAGATGGAAATCCCAATCCTCAAAATCTCAAGCCTTCAAACTGAGATCAATTATAAAACATAACCAGCAGCAGAAAGAAAAGTATAGGTCTTCTTTAAGGCAGTGATCAACCACAGCTCTTGTTATTATCGAACCAAATGCAAAACACAGAAGGAAAAAAAGGCAAGAAGCGGACCGTACAATCCTGAGAATATACATGGATCAGACATGAAATCCTTGTTTTTTTCTGAGGAATCACAACACACGTTCTAAATTATACAATACATTTAATCCTCTCTCTTTTTATATTTCCAAGGAACTACAATACATTATTATACAACTTGCAAAAGAACACTCTTTAAAACCAGATCATCTGTACACAGACCAAAAAGAAAAAAACCATATCATCTGTACAACGGGCCTCTGTACTCAGGCAGGGAAAGCAGACCAAACTACCCCTAGCAAGACCCAGCATCAAGATTTGAAGTTCAAACACATAAGAAACCCACTTTGCATTGGACCTTAATATGGAGGTAAAGATTCGATCTAATGGATGTTGTTTACGAGTATTTGATGGAAGAAAAGTCTCTTCAAATCTTGAGCATAAAGGAATAAAACACAACAATAAGATGGCAATAAGCATATCAGGACTTGAGAACTTCAAACACACCAACCCTTTTCACTTATAGACAAGTAATACTTCTGCAATCAAATACAGACACACCAACCCATTACAGGATTTGGAACAAGGAACTCGCAACCAGGACCATAGTTGGGTTTATCAGCATCAATTCAGACGACAGGACAGCAATCGATAGAGGATCGCGGCCGTCAAGTTGCAAATTTGCACAAATAAGAACGGACAGTCTCGTAACCGAGACTTAAGAACGAGAACAGAAGCAGCACAGCGAAATCAAAGGAGGCAAACCCACGAAAGAAAATCGAGGCAAAACGGGAGCAGTACCTCGAGCGCAAGCAAACTGACGGCAAGAACGCGAGGGAGACGCAGAGGCAAAAGCGAGTCGGCGACCGAATGAAGATAGAGGGCGCGCAGCAGAGATGGAACTCGACTGCGGCACCTTGGGCGGCGGTCGGCGGACGGCGGACGGCGGCCAGCAGGCGAGGCCGCGACGGTGGGTTGGTGGCCGGCAGGCTGCGCGACAGGGGAGGCGTGGACTGAGAGGGAGAGCGCGAGCGCTAGGGCGTGAGATGAGATAGAGAGAGGCGAAAAACAGAGAGAGGGGGAACGACAATTGATTTCTTATTTAGAAATTAGGGTTTGTCTTGCTTCAAAATAAAAAATAAGAAAAAAATTAATCTTAGGTCTATTGATCCGAATTGATTCCTTATATGGAACCAGAATGATGATGCTCGATTCCAATATTTTGAATTTGGAACCAAATAAGTTCTATCGAGAATCATCCAAAATTGGTCAGTTCAATCCGATTTCTAAATAGAACGGATTAATGCACACCCTTGAAATGTAGTTATTATGGTAAGAGTATCGCATGTTTTCTTCTGCTTCTTTTATCAATTTTTAAGTGGATATTATTATGCATATTAAAAACACTATGCCTTTTTTTTTTATATTAATTTTAAAACTTTTCCACCAAACACGTTAGCTTTTCAGATAGAGAAATTAACACAAAACTAAGCACTATCCCACGTTATTGATTAATTTAAAGTCAATATCACAAAAAATTCCAAAATGATACATTTAAGACAAATCATTTTTTTATTACCAAAAATCCCAAACTAATATATCTGCGATAAATTTATCCCAAACTAATATTCTCTTTTTGAGTTTCTCTATTTCAGCATTTGGATTTTCTAGATTATATGGTATCTTAAATGTTATTTGATACATTTGTAACAAATTTATTATTTGTTAGTTTTTATTAACTTAAATTAATATCACAAAAAATAATAAATAAATACATTTATAACAAATAGATGGTAAAATGTCAAACTAGTATATTTATCAATTGCCACGTGTTATCCAATCAATAATTTGACAAAAACTAATGAAAGGTATATATATCATGGGCATACTAATTTGGAGTTTTCATGATATTAATCCATTAATTTATAAATTGAATTGTCAAATACAACACAACCAAACTCTTTTTTATCAATTGTCTTTTACAGGACATAATCGGAAGACTAGATCAAATAGGAGAAACGGCCCTCTTTTAAGATTTGCAAAATTAAAATTGTAACTACATTCCCAATGCAAAGTTTTAGACGAATAAAATTGATTAAATCAAAACTTTCCATAGAATGAAAAAAAATAATTAAAAGAACCGTTAGATTTCATTTACTTTAAATTAAAAAAAAACGTTAAACCGTGAAAAATCTCAAATCAGTATACATGTACTTCAAACTAATTTTTTTATCACAAAAACCGTTCGACAAATTTATCTCAAACTAATTTTTTGACCATAAAAAACCTCAAATCGATAAATTGTTTAGTTTCCGTTAAATCATATTAATACCACAAAAAATCACAATATAATATACATGTGAAAAGCACATGGTAAAATCCCAAATTAGTAGATCATGAACTGTTATGTATTAGTCAACTTAATAATTTGATAACATAATTTAACAGAAACTAACATAAAGTAAATTTATTATAGATATATTAGTTTGTGGCTTTTAATGGTCAAAATATTAATTTGAAGTAAATTTGTCACGGATATATTAGTTTTGGAGTTTTTCGTGTTACGAATCCTTGGTATAATTTATGAAGTGTTAAAAAAAATGGGGTTAATACCAATGCCCCGCAGCCTATTTTGCCGCCTAATGGAATATTTGCTGCCGAACGTTCTAGCAAAGGTAAAAGGAGAAGCATGCGGCTTCCCGCCACCGGCCATCAGAATGCTGGCTGAATCTTCTAATCCTGGCATCGTTCCTACAATTTGATAGGATTCAATTAAACAATATTGCTTAATCGAGATATCATAACTACTAGTGACGAGCAGCAATATTTTGGTTTAGGACGTTCAGATCCCTTTTGTTTCGTTCTTTTCATCCACGTTTTCATGCATAAGTCAAAGCCGTTGCCAGTCTTCCAGAAGTTCTTTTCTTTTTGATCTTGTAGATTTCTTGCTTCTGGCTTCGGTTTTTCATGTCTAAATCTATTTATGCTAAAGACAAAACTTCAGTTCAACACTGACAAAAGAAGGGAACCCATTCTGCTCCTGAAACATAAGTCACCGTGGTGACTTCAAGTACGATTTCAATATGTTCATGATTTATAAGAATAATACAAGAATAAATTATGAAAATCTTTGTCCTGAGGAGATTGATAATGTCATCTAGTAGCAAGCTCTAATTCATTTTCTACAGCTTGCTTCACAGGCTTGGAGCAACAACCTTCGGAATACACGGTCCTCAAAAGCGGATGATTCTGAGTCCCATGTGTTTCCATTTTCCGATGACTGATGAGGCTTAGCCAGATCGAGATACTCAAAACGGATATATAGGCGTCGGAATTTCCATATCTCCAGCCAACATCTTCACCACAGTGCTCTTTGCCAGCCTTGCCTCCGCCCTGACCTGAATGCATAACAAAGCCACCTTCAACATCCTCGACGCCTTCTCCGTTTCACTCTTAGGAACCCCACAAAGAGAGACCATCACCAACAACTCGCCGTTCTGTAGCATGTCTTACATCCACTGCAGAAGCCACTGCTTAGACTCACTCAGGTTCAGGCTGTGATTTCTCCTCCTCCCCACGATCTCGAACAGGAGCATCCTGAAGCTGTACACGTCGCACTTGTAGGTCACGGGACATGGCTTCCACATGTTAGGCGCTGCATACCTGGGGTTTCGTGGAACCCTTTCATGAGGACCCGACTGCTTCCCTATAGTGGAGCTTGGCAAGTCCGAAGTCCGTGACCTTCGGGCTCAAGTTCCGGTTTAGGAGGATGTTCTCAGGCTTTATGTCATAGTGAACCATCCTCTGCTCGCAATCCCTGTGCAAGAAGGTGATCCCCTTTGCGGTCCCCACGGCAATCTTGTGCATCTTGCACCAATTGATTGCCGACTCGTCCCCGAATATGAACCCATCGAGGGATCCATTTTGCATGTACTCACCCATGTGGTCAGGTCGAAGCAAAAGCCGTAGAGCCTGACGAGGTTCATGTGGTGAGTTCTTCCAATGGAGCTCACCTCCGCCATGAAATGCTCCTCGATCCTCTTATGGGGAGCGTTCGTGAGCACTCTGACAGCCACTAGAGTTTCATTTGGCAACTCGCCTTTGAAGACAACTCCGTAAGTGCTGGAACCGAGCAAGGTCGTGTAATCTCTAGTATAAACAGCTAGCTGCTCCGAAGAAAACCTGGTGGGCTTCAGGAATCTCACCAGGGTACTGAACTGATCGAGCTCTTCCCAATTGTGTCCTGGTGAGAAAGCTGCTGGAGCGATGGAGATTACTACAAATGGCGAAGAACGAAAAACTTGTGGAAAATTTTCTAAGTACTTGGTAGCTATCCTGGCATTCTTGGGATCGCTTTCTTCAAGCAATTGATGAGGAAAACACAACGGCGACCGCTGCTGCAATCCCCACCAGACCGGAAACTGAAAAAAGATTGTAGTGATAGCATTGTGAAAAGTTTGATCATAATATCAAATTACAAACTTACTAGGCAGGTTCACATTCCAACTTACTAACCACAGATGCTAAGGGTGCACAAAATAATCATTTTGTTTATCTGTTTTTCGATTTTTCTATTTCAGAAATAGATTTGAAGCAGAAATTTATTTTGTAATGCAATTTTATTTCTCTATTTGTGGAATAAATTTTTAGTCCAAAATTAGAATTAGCATAGAAAGCAAAAGTAAATTACTTTTCAATTTTTAGAATAGAAATGAGAAATAAATTTTTTTATCATTGCTCGCCCTGGCTACTAATCGATCACCTAGCCATCGCTCTTCACCCACTCACCCGCTCACCCACCTGCTCACTCACTGTGCACCCATTGTCCATCGTCCGCCTCCTGCCACCCATCACCCACTCCCCCAATGCTTGTCCGCTGCCCACCTGTTGTTCGCCCACCATCCGTTGGTTGCTTGTCGCCCACTCACTCACTATCCACTCGTCGCCCCCCCACCGTCCGCTACTTGCTTGCCGCCCATCACTCGTCATCCACCCACTAGTTGTTTGCCCAATGCCTGCCCGCCCACTTGCTGCTTGCCCACCCACCTGCCGTTTGCTCACTTGTCACCCACCAACCGCCAGCCACTTGGGAATGAGAAATTTTGTGTCATTATTAAATGAATTTCTATTCCGGGTGCAAAAAGTTTGTATCATCATCAAACATGTATTTATGCTTAAAAGCTCATCTAAGGAATACAAATAAAAAATTCAATTTTTAACAGAAATTGATTTATGTAATAGAATGATCATTATTCACACCCTAAGAAACCATCCCTCCCCAGGTTGAGTAATTCATTGATACGATCATAATCAATTGGTGGGTCTTTATTGAACTTGATAAAATTATATTGAAAGGAGCTTATCTCGTCTAGGCGGAATCGAATCAAAGAATCTTGTCGGGAGATCAAGAACTTCTCTCGTTGAGAGCCTGCTAACTAATACAGTACTCGTACCTCCAGCTTTGGTTACGTTAAGTACAAGTATCCGCTGAGAAGTCTGTTCGTACCTTCCTCTTTATGCTTGTCATGCGCAACAGATGGACTTTACATTTCTCTCTCTCTCCCTCTATACTCTCCCCTTCTACGCTCGTTTCATGCGTATACTGATTGTACCATCCTCTTTCTGCCTGTCTCTTTGCGTTTCCCTCTTTGTTTTTTTTCCCATTTCTGATAAAAACGCTCGCGTCAGGCAGGAAACCATGCTAGAAATCGTGATGAGCCCAAGCGGAACGGGTCGATATGAATTTTAGAAGAAAAGGATTCATCGTTTTATGAGCTCTCTCGGATGAGGGTGGGAGGAAACGAAAGTCGAGAAGATGTGATGCGGGGTACACCTCTTTCGTGGGAGGACGGCTTCGGTTCCGCATCTTTTAGGAGTTACGGTCACGGACAAACATAGTAGACAGGTTTGATGCTGCTTTAAAAGCCTTTGAAGACAGCTCCACTAGTGCCGGAACTGAGCAAGGTGGTGTAATCTCGGGTATAAACTGCTAGCAGCTCCGAAGAAAAACTGGTGGGCTTCAGGAATCTCTCCAGGGTACCAAACTGATCGGGCACTTCCCGATTGTGTCCTGGTGAGATAGCTGCTGAGGAGATGGAGATTACCCCGGATGACAAAGAACGAACAACTTGTGGAAATTTTTCCAAGATGGCTCTCTTGGCATAGCTTAGCATCGCTTTCTTCAAGCATTTGATGAGGAAGTACACAACGGCAACAGTTGCTACAATCCCCACCACCCCGGAAACTGAAGACAGATTACAGTGATACCATTAAAAGTTTGATCATAATTTCAAATGACGAACTTACATACGCAGGTTCACATTCCAGTTACTAATGACAGGCACTAAGATCCTATTCCTCCTAAAGTTGACTGGTTCAGATAAACTTGGGAACATGATGGAATCATCTTTGAAGGAGCTCATCTCTTCTAGGTGGAATCGGATTGGATCGAATCGAATCTTGTTGTGGGATTAAGAAATTCTCTAGTCGAGAGCCTACTAATTAAGACAGTACTTAGACCTCCTGCTGTGGTTACGTTAAAGTACAAGTGTCCACAGAGAAGTCTTTATTTCGTTTAGCTTTCCACTTGGACCGTGGGTCATACGTGGTTTATGGTACTTGTGGAAGGTCCGCAGTTACTTCATCTTCCAATCTCGGCAACCAGATCTGAACGCAGTTATCGAAGATGCTTATGCTATGGACAAGAACTTTCGACGCTAGCCTTGAGGGTGGCTGAAATTCAATGTCACGGCTTGTTTCTCATTGGCAAGCAAGACAGAGCGATCGCTGGGATATGCCGTGACTGTTCTGGCCGTGTGATTGATGGATTTGCAGACCGAGTGTGCGCCTCCTCCGCAGTTGTCGTCGAACCCCTGGCATTGAGGGCTGCCCTCCTGTACTTGAAGACTAGCGCGATGGATGGGATGAGAAGGAGCCGCACGGGATTCTGGAAACTGATAGATTATCAGTTCAGCAGTATGTCTTGGGCTCAAATCCAAGCCCATGAGAGTTGAGGGGAGTGATTGAAGACTGCAAGCAAAGCCTAGCCCGGTCCAAGATATCTGAAGTGGCCTATTATCCGAGAGAAGCTAAACAAAGGGTAGACTGGATTGCAAAAGCCCGATGCCAACGAGCCGTTCCAACTAATTGGTTCTCTAATCCACCTCCACCTTTATGGAATATTTTATGTTCAAAGACTCATATGTTTGGTCTCCTTCACGAAGTTAGATGAATGAAATGGCTTTTACCGACCAAAAATAAAATAAAATGCAGTCCATTTTGCATCTTAATATCGGATTTTTCGGTCTCTAGTCAACACCAAAATAATGATTCTGTTTTATCTGCTTTGTAATTGAGTATACAAATTCAATGACTGATGAAATTCATGAAAAATTATTGTCAAGATAATGGTTAATTTCATGAAAAATGAAACAAGTTGGATTTCGCGCCAAACAAATGCCATTGACAGAATTAGATCTTCATTGAACATTTTTCCAATTAATTTAGAGTTCAATAGACCATAATTTAGTATTTGGGCCTCTATTAGCAAAGAAAAGCCATTCAGGACTTCACTAGGAGGTAACTATTCTTTGTCAAAGAATGGAGAACCTATACGCAAGAAAGGTGTTAACCACTAACATTCACCATTAGCGGCCAACCCTATGAGGAATGCCTATTGGTCTTGTGAATCATTTGCTCCCCGAAAATGAATCTTGAGCCGCTTCTGTCAACGCGTCGCTGGGACAACAACAGAGAAGGTACGATCCCATTTCGACCAAGGTTCCGTGGTGTCGGCCTCAAGTTCGTACTACAGTCTGAGGCTCATAATACCATGTTGTCCTAGAGCATTCAAGGATGTGGCCCAAGTCCTGACTAAATATCTCAAAAGGTCATTTGAATTGAAGTCATCATGGTGACTAGGGGTGAGCATCGGTCCAGGGTTGACCCTAGACCGACCCTGGACTGGCCCAACCTTGCCGGTCCTGGTCCGGTTCCCAGGGGGACTGGGTCGGTCCTTGGTCCTAAAATCCCTGGACCAGTACTGTGCGGGTTGATCCTCGGTCCTAGGAGTTTCGGGTTGGTCCAACCCAGACCAACCCTGTCCTTATATATTATATTATATATAATATATTTTTATTTATGCTAAAGAGTAAACCTTAATTCAAATGGCGTTCTCCTCCAATACTCTTGTTCTCTTCTTTCTACTTTATCCTCTCGGTATTCAATTTGCCAAGTAAAATCGAAAAAAATTCACTCGTGAGCAATCTTGCCCCGCTTGCCACTTGACACTCACCTCGCTCACTTTTGGTCACTCACCACTTGACACTCACCCCGCTTGCCATACTCACCCCGCTTATTGGTTGATGCTTGCGCCGCTTACCTCTATTCGCTAACCTTGCTCGTTCTGAGTAAATTATAAGGAAATAAAGTTCTAATTAGAAATTCTTTTTGCTCGTAAGCAACGTTCGTCTTGCGGCTCTATAAGAAATCTTAATTTTTTTTATGGTTTCTTACTTTTAGCAAGTGTGAAATTTTTATTATTACCTTATTTTAAATTTGTTGAATATGTATTAGTACTTATAGTTTAGTTAAAATCACAATATCGATAAATATGTAATTTGAAATGATTGGTTTAATTTTTTTAGAAATACAAAAAAAAATGAAAAAAATTAATGATTGGTCCTGGGTTAACCCTGGAACCGGACCGAACCCATTGGGTCGGTCCGATCCTCGGTCCTAGGCTCAATAGGGTCGGTCCTCGGTCCTAAAAATTGAGGACCAACATTGTGCGGGTTGGTCTTAGGGTTAGGGGGTGGACCGGCCCAACCCGGACCATGCTCACCCTAATGGTGACTTATGTTTCAGGAGCAGAATGTGTTTTTTGTCAGTGTTGAACTGAAATTGTCTTTAGCATAGATGGATTTAGACATAAACAACTGAAGCCAGAAGCAAGAAATCTTATTGCCATCTTCAATATCTACAAGATCAAAAGAAAAGAACTTCGAGAAGGCTGGCAAAAGCTTTTACTTATGCATGAAAAAGTGGATGAAGAATGAAACAAAAATCTTAAACCAAGAAAAATTGCTGCTTATCACTAGAACTTATGATATCTCGATCAAGAAGTTTCATTTAAACGAATCCTATCAAATTGTAGGAACGATGCCCTGATTAGAAGATCCAGCCAGCATTCTGATGGCCGGGGGCGGGAAGCTGCATGCTTCCCCTTTTACTTCTGCTAGAACCTCCGGCAGTGGAGATTCCATTATGTGGCGAAACGGGTTGTGGGGCATTGGGATTTCTACGCCGCCTTCCAGCATCTTCACGGCGAAGCTCATGCTTGGCCTTGACTCCGGTTGGTACTGAACGCACCACAGAGCGACCATTGCCATCCTCTCGGCCTTCTCTCTGCAATCCTCTTGGATACCGCATGCAATCATCACGTCCGAGAACCTCCTCTTCTCGTGCTTCTTCCACACCCATCTCGGAAACCACTCCTGATGCATTGTTACCAAGGAAATACTCAAGAATGTCAGTCTCTAAACGTGATGAATTGTAGCTAATGCCCCAGATTTAATCAAATTAGATCCCAACCCAAGAAACTGTAAATTCCATAATCCACTCTCGATCTCACCCCTCTATGACCTCTCTTAAGCCTAATTTAGTTCATGACTACTAGACTGCGGAGTACTTCACTTTAAACTGTTTGGACAGACCGACTGGCCAACTGATCAGTGACTCGTCATCGAATGACTCTGCATTCCGCCATCCTTACAGGTCGAATCAGTCCAGATCAATCAGTTACAACGACAACTTCGATATCTGTTTTTCCTTTGATCGATGTCACCTGTGTTTAGACACCGCTCTCTCTAACGAGACACAGCCTTAGACACTTGCGATTAGAAAATTTGACTTTTATCAGCAACACCTGGCTGTTGGGAAGATTCACGTCAAGGTTCCTTCGGCGACCGAGGATCTCAAACAGGAGCATACCGAAGCTGTACACATCGCACTTCTGGGTGACTGGAAACGGCATCCACATTTCAGGCGCCGCATATCCTGGGGTCCCCCTCCCTGCTGTCATCGTCACGTGGGTCATTTCCCGGTTGCAGAGCTTAGCAAGCCCGAAATCAGCTACCTTTGGGCAGAAGTTTGCGTCCAGGAGGATGTTCCCTGGCTTTATGTCGTAATGGATTATTATCTGATGACACTCCTCATGTAGATACGCGATCCCTTTGGCAGTTCCAATCGCAACATTGTATAGAACCTCCCACTTCATATCATTATCTCTGCTGAACAGTAGTCGGTCCAGTGAACTATTTTGCATGAATTCGTATACAAGCGCTCTTAAGTTTCTGTCGAAGCAAAATCCATATAACTGAACAAGATTCACATGGTGTGTTCTACCGATGGTGGTTACTTCGGCCAAGAATTGATCTTCAATCTTCTTGTCTGAGCTGCCCTTTAGTACTTTAACGGCCACTAACAACCCGTTCGAGAACGACCCTTTATAAACTGCCCCGAAACTGCCTGCACCTAGTAAATGCGAGAAATTACAGGTGGCAATTCTTAGCTGTTCAGAAGAGAACTGCATGGGCTTCTCTATGTCATCAAGAATCTTATCGACCACAATTGTCGAGAATGTTGGGACAGCCAGATTCATGCTCCTTCTGAGGGATGATCGCCTAGAACAAGCACTGATGCTCAAGGATATTCTAATGAAGATAATAACCGCTGCACATGAATGATAGAGGAATTAATTTTAGAATGACTCGTTTGTATCAAACATGAATAGCCTTGGAAGATTAAACATCGAATGAGTAGTTTCTTGCAAGAACAGAATAGTAGTAGTTTCATTGAAGATTAACCATCATATGAATTTGAAACAAGGAAATTAAAAAGCAAGAAAAGACTTACAGAGGAATATCACAACTGTAGATGTTTCGCTAGACACCATTGAATCGACCAAAAATGGTAATCTAAGCAGCAAAGACGAATGCCAGAATCAGACACGTATCTTGTTGTTTTTCCTTGTAAGTAGCTTTATAGAAGTTGATCTCAATTTCAGGAGAAAATATTCAGTGGTTTGCAAGCGCCACGTCATCAGCTGACGTGGCACGCATTTTTAACTCATGTCCAATAATAAGTTGACACGTGTCTGCTGAGTTGGATTAAAAAAAATAAAGTTTTGATTTTTATCTTCTTCCTTCACCACAGAGCACCCTTCTCCGACCACCATCTCCGGCCACCATCTCCACCCCTTCCGGCGTTGCTTGCGGTCCTTCCTCCTCCATCCTCTCCAGTCACCATCTCCACCGCTTCCGGTGGTGCTTGCGGTCGGCCCCGATTACACCTCCGTCGTCGCTCGCTGTCGGCTCCAATGTTGCTCATCTAGATCTGGCGCCTCTCTCCGTCGTCGCTACCGGCAGAGTCGCGGAGGTCGCTGAGATCTGAAGGCTTGGCCAGGTCTGTCGCGGCCATGGTTCCGCGATTCCAGATCTGGATGCTGCCAAACGCGTTCGACCACGTTTGGCCAGATCTGGAGATTTGGAGAGCGAAGCCATGGACGAAGGACGCAATGCCAGATCTGGAGGTTGGGGAAAAACTGAAAAAGACGGAGCTCAATGCTCGAACGCGTTCGACCACAGATGGCCAGATCTGGGGATTTGCAGAGTGAAGCCAGTGAAGCCATGGACGAAGGACGCGATGCCAGATCTGGAGGTTGGGGAAAAACTGAAAAAGACGGAGCTCGATGCTTGAACGGGTTCGACCACAGATGGCAAGATCTGGCGATCTGGAGAGCGACGCCAGCGGAGTTGATGGCAGCCATGGACGAAGGACACGATGCCAGATCTGGAGGTTAGAGAAAAACAGAAAAAAGGGGAGCCCAAGAGGCTACTGGGGTCGACCCCGAGCAGCGTTGGAAGGTTCCTCCATCATCCATGGCCGCTTGTTTGTTCATGGCTCCGAGATGCCTCATTCACCGATCTGGTCACCACGAATCGTCCATGGCCGCGAGCATTGATGGCAAGCTCCAAATCTCGTCCATGGACAAAGGGGAGGACTCAAGGATGGAGGTTGCGGCGGCTTGAGCGGCGGCGACGATCGTGCTCGGGCGGTGGCTGTCATGGTGGAGGAAGTGAGAGACACGAAGTTTTTAGTTTTTTTTTTTTTAATTCCACATCGTTTTACACGTGTCGAGTTATTATTGGCTGAGAGCAAAAAAGGCACCACGTCAGCTGATGACGTGGCACGAGCAAACCACTGAATATTTTCTCCAATTTCAGATAGATTCTATGCCTTCTTCGACAGTACTAAGGATGAAATTCTTCTGATGCCTCTCTTCTTTTTCCGGCACATTTCCTATTCCACTTTTGTTGCTTCATGTTTGTCTAGGGCCAACTGTTCGAATAAACAAAGCCCTTATTGGGCAAGAAGTTTCTGTCTCAACAATAATGCCTTGCTTGTAACGATGTTGGGCGAGGCTTAGAAGACCAGAAGTCAACGCCCCAGTTGAATTTTTCTATGCTTCCTTATGGAGGAATAATATCTAAACCGGAATCCAAACAACTCAGGATGAAAGACGACGGTGTCATCTATGCGGCAAAGTTCACGTAATCCTATTCAGAGTGATGACTTGGAAACTTCGTTCTATCCTTGGCAACCTCTAGGACAGGTTCTGGTCAGGCTGACGGATCATTACCTGAACTCATTCCGGTATGTTCAAGGAATTAGCGAGGTATCCAATGGAGGTTCTAGGACCCTGTCGAGGCCTGGAATCCTACCTATAATGGATTTTCAGCTGCGGCCATGAATTTTCAGCTAAGTAAACTATGCCAAATAGAGCTGAAGGTGTGTGCGAGCAGTAATTTTCGGTAATTGTCTCGACTCAGTTGGCGGTCCTCCTTGATTTGTGAAATATGCGATCGTTAGAAGAATTGTAAAATTCCCAGAGAAAATTACCATGCTTGAAGGGTTTAAGTCAACCACATGAAGTTCCTCTGTGCAATCATCTAATGCAATGTTGGTCTACATCGTGCATGTATGAACTGGATTACATTGGCAGAGATGTTGCTGTCGAAAATCAAATAGAAGTTTATGTAATGAAGTGGGAATATCAATTTCTCTATGAAGAAACTGATGCGGGAGCATAAGGTAACATCGATCAACCCCCAAACTCAACTCACGTTCCTTGATTGAACCAACCAATCCGTTATTCATTCAAGCAAAAGCCAACTTCGTCTAGAACTTATTCATGCGGTATAGTTGCCTACATTCAAGATTTGGCATTGACTCCGAGGTCCCTAATCAACTATCAAACAATCAGAGGCTGTTCTGATCAATTTTTTTTTTATCACTGTTCATTGATATTCTAAGGTGATTATTTAGCTTCCAAGACTAGTGCACAAATTTGAAGGATCAAGTCCAGTTTCAATGCATCTAATTTCAATTAAAAGCATTTAGTCCTAGTTATTAAGTGTCTTAATTTATAGTTTTAAGAGTCTTTATTTCAACGTTGCTTTCAAGAGTCTTCATCACGTGAATACTCCAAAAATCATTTTGATCTCTAGGATTTCAAGAGTCTTTTCTTTTATTTAATAGAATCACTCTATAAATAGAGATGTGATCTTATTTGTAAAGCAGATTACTTGAATTTGATAAACACATGAGATTTTCCTCACATGAATGAATTTCTATCCCCATTTTTTATCCTTGGTTGGTAGCGTGTGTTGATACCTTGGCAATGAACCTAGGAGTCCTTTATACTTGAAGGGTGGGTTTCCTTCAAGCCTTGCTGGAGAAGTTCTCATATTACTAAGTGATTTATCTTTAGCTAGTGACTTGTCTTTTATGCCTCAGCAGTGCACTCCATGAATTTGAAGTCCTTTATCCTAGGTTGGTAGTGAATATCATCCATTGAGATCTTCATCGGGGTTGGTGGTGCGTCCTTTATACTTTAGTGGTGATCATATCCATCTGTCATAAATCTCATTATAACTCAAAACACATTCCCCACCCGGCACTCGCATCAGAGACCATTACCTGGTCTGACTTCAGTTGAATACATACAGTTAAACCTGAATATCAGATCAAATAACACCATAATCCAAAAATTAACGAGAAACTGAGAACAAATAAATACTATAATACATACTTACATTCGTGATTGACTAAATATTTCAGATTTTCTTAGATTCCACTAGAGCATTCAAATGAAAATCTGCAACATTCTATTGCAGTCTTATCTACCTTTCATTCAAAGAAGGGGAAAAAGCATTGAACTGAGTAGATGAAATCATATTAATGAAGACTCATTTTTTTTATGGCATTGGACTCACTAATAAGGCATTTAAAAACCATAAGATGGGGCATTAGGATTAGGACGGCAAGTGCTTTCGGAATAAAATAACTAGAGTCGGGCAAGGGCATGGATGGCTTCTTTTATGTCCCACCGAAACCAGTAGAATACTGCAGATTTGCAACTTCAAGATAATTCTAATTGACAAATGCACAAACTGGAAAGCTCGTTAAAACATGAACTCTGAAAGACATATATGCTGGATTCCAACAACATACATCAGAGAGTTACCAGATTCTGAGTATTGCACCTCAGGAAACCTTATGTACATCTTGGAGGAAGATCTCATCTTATGAAAAATTTGGCACAGTTCCTGCTTGAGAGGATTTCCAGATAGGAACTTATACTTTATCAGAGCCACAACCAAATCCATCTTTCAGAATCTATATCAATCAGAATACATTAGACACTCTGGAACTTGTTTGACATTCTATTTTTCTCACCTTCCTTTCCCTGCAATGAGTATACATCATAAGTATGTGAAAATGGAATACTAGTTGCAGATCATAAGTTGATTAGTACACATAGCAAATGCAAATATCATCACCAGGGATAAGTTATACTCAAAGGTCACGTCGGAGTAACTTTCACTTGCATTGAGTGTTAGACACAGAAATTCAGTAACATAGAAAAAAAAAGACATCGAATATTTTTTTTATATGCAACCTGGATGAAATTTACCTCAAATTATTGTGAATCTTAATATCTCACCCCCAGTACTGGGCTGAGGAAGCAAAGCAAGCAGTCCTGCATGACAGGCCATGGCAAGCAGAATTATCTTGTTTCTTCTACCTTGGTGTTACTCCTATATTAAGTTCCTTTAGTTGCTTTGGGTTACATATTACTGGTTGTGTTCAGCTATTCGCTAGCTAAGGTAGGAAGGATCTAAGGAATTAGAACATTTTGATGCCTAAACTGCCATGTAAAGAAGCCGCTTCAATTGAAAATGAGAACTCACTGCATATAGTAAAACTGGCAAAGACAACCTGCATGAACACTAGGCTGACCTTTTTGTGTAATTAATAGCAAACTGTGCTGAGTGAATAGCCAAATAAATTGCCACATTAAGGAACTTTTGGAAGAGCAGATGAAAGATTTCCACCCAAACAAGATGAGGCTATTTTCTGACAGTCCATTTAGCAGAACTTCAAGGCTAGATCACTTCACCAAGAGAGTGGCTTGTCAACCATCTGGAATAAATTCAATTCCCAGTGAAATGCTGACTTTGCAGATATGGGGAAAATTTTTTAGATGCCATGTCAACAATGTGGCCGCCCCATTAGCATTGCATGGAATATTTGCCAAATTCTTGTCAAAGTGTGTTGATTACCCAAAAAAAAATAAAACAACAACAATTTATTGCGTTGGATGGCTAAATTCAAAGTCCAATAACCTAATTGAGAAATAACTAAAGTTTGAGCATCTCCAATGAAATTTACTCCAACTATTCGGTTTGAAGTCATTTGGGGATGCAGTTTACTCCCTATCTACAGATCCTCCTGGCCCACCAGCAGAACATATAAAGTCCATAGAACAGTATTTGTGTTTTGCGAGAGAACGATGGTGATGGGCCAAATCTATCTTGACTTGAGCTGAGAGATCTAAGCCATGACAAGGCCAGGGCTTCAATGACAATGGCTTTCACATTTGAATAGGCCAAGACATTTTTGAACTGTTCAAGTTCCAGTGGATTGGAGCCGAGAGGGAGTGCTCCAAGAATCAAGTCGAACTCAAATTCTCCAATACTTAATTTGATCAATGACCAAACACTGCCATGGTGATGAGATAAATGCGCTCACTGCAGCAACTGCTGTTGTACCAAAGTCCAAAGCGAATTGATGTAATGAAAAGTGAACATGCAGCAAAGCTACAAAAGAGTTAGCAAAAATGATCCAGTACTCAACTACAGGCCACCAAACTTGTACCCCTGAGAAGCTGCCTACACAAAATTACACCCCC
>MU090455.1:0-28604 GCA_014858505.1 Corymbia citriodora subsp. variegata | reverse complement strand
AGGAATATTACCGGAAAGAAAATTGTTGGTAGTTGGTGTCGAATTTTGGACATGTCAAGATTCTAGGAGGCGATCCTACTATAATGCTATGCAGACGGGCTTTGTCGGTAGGTCAGACGTTGGAATCGGTAATGAACTCGGTTGCATGTTCTAGAAGGTTTCCGCCATAATTTCGCAGTATTATTATGGATAATTTGCTTATCCTATTCGATTATTTAAAAGATTGCTTATCCACTAGCCCAATCATCTACATTATATAACAAGTTATGGCCACCACGAGCCCGGTAGGAGATGCATCTACATTATTGAGTAGTCTAGTCAGCTTTGATAATTTTTAACACGAAAGAATGAAATTATGATATTAATATGAGAAACCTAAAGACACCTGCATCGAATATAATGCGTCCATAATTTATTTGCAATTGACACAACTTGATATTGTGCTGGACCAAAATAAAAGAAAAGTTTGCTCTTGTTGGATTCTTGAAGCTACATTTACCACGAGTTTACATGGCTGGTAAGGGCCTAATTGGTAATATGTAACAGTGATTGATTCTATTTTTTTTGTTCATCTCAACAAAAAAAAAAAAAGATTAGAAATCCGTTTGGTAATTTTTTTTTCTTGAAAATAGATTTGGAACAGAATCAATAAGTTAAAAAAAAGCTAATTGTTTATTTTTAGGATCGACTTGAGAATCAAGTCAAAACCAATTTCTCTTCTTTTTTCACTTCCTCTTCTTCTTCCTCTAACCAGTCACAGCCATGATGAGAAAGAAGAAGAGGAAGACAAAAAGAAAGAACAAAAAGAAAAGAAAATAGTAATAATATTATTAAAAAAATTCTAAGTCACAAAAGAAATTAAGAATCATACCAAATGCATTTCTATTCCGAAATAGAAATTTTGGACATATGTATTCAAATGTTCAGAAATTCATTTAGGGAACAAAATAAAAAAAAATTCTTAAAAGAAATGATTCTCGAGAACAAAATAGTTACCAAACGCACCTTAAACGTGATCTTCGAATCTCTTTTCTCAAGAACTTTTGCTACCCTCCAATCTTGAATTGGTAGGAAATTACCTCAAAGCTAGTTAGCAATTTCCTTTATTTTCCCGACAATTAAAAATTTCGATCTTTACTATAGTCTGACCTCACCATAGTTAATGGTTGTGCTATTCACGCTAATTTCTGCGCAATACATAACTCCAGAGTTTGCAAACGACCTCTATGTTTAAACTTATTAGGTCGGCTCGCATAATAAAAATTAAAATAAAATAAAATATTCTTTCTTTTCAACCTGCGGTGCACGCTGCAATGGTCCGTGATTATTTAAAGGGTTTTAGTAAATTCTTCTTGCTAAGATAGACTTTGAGCAAAAACCCAATTTATCGAGTCACTTCAAAGCTTCGAACCCTTTGACAAGTTCAACAGGGCAAGATGGCAAGCCTTCTCATGACCCGTGAGAAAGGCCAGCCGTGAGGCTGGGTTTTGACTCTCTTTTTTTTTTTTTTTTAAATAATCGCACGCAAGCGAAAAAATTCTTGCAACCACGTCCCGGAATTCCCTCATTCCGATGCAAATCGCACCCTCCCGGACCTCTTCATTGCATTGAACGACTTATTTTATTTTATTTTATCCATTGTGCAGTGATTTGTACGAGCGTTTTTTATTTTTTATTTTAGGGTTAGGTTAGGTAGATGCACATGCAAGGCCCATAATGCACAACATCTTGTAGCTATTATCTGGTGCAGTTCTAAGCTTGTACATTTTTACATAATAAACATATATATATATATATATATAATATTAACCAATTCTAATTTTAAATGTTGTAACGTCCCTTGTTAATTTAGGATTACCAAGCTAGAAATAGATGCACAATCAATGCTCTAACTTAAATTCTTTTATAGGTTTCATTGGCAGAGTATCGTGTATACACTACCTGAACGATAAATTAAAAAAATTAAAGGATTTTCATAGTATCGGCTGTTTTCATATCATTCGTAATTGTCGTTTTAAGAGAACTTTGCAGTTTTGAATACTTATTCTCAAGTTTTGTGTAGTTGAAAATGCATAGTATTTCAAATTAATTGTATTCCTAACGAGCATATAACATGTATCTTTTCCATATTGATCAACAAAAATGGACACCAATGGCAAACGGTGCATGTGAACTTTTGGTTCCTTGTGGAGTGCAATGGTATGTTATAAAAGCTTTATCATATTACCACGTATGATGGTAACATCCCGTGTTCTGATAATTGTCTTTTATCACTCGACTGATCTTTTTAAGTGTCTTTAAATCTGAATTTAGCTCTCTCTTTTTGGGTTGCATTGCCCGTTCCATTGGAGCGACATCACAGAAAAAAAGGAGTCAGTTAATAAATATCAACATCAAGCTGATTAGAGTATACATTGTGCCATTCATTTGGGATTGACGAAGATGAACAAATGAGTCGATCACATCACAGATAAAGAAAAGCAAAAAAAAAATACTAACTGAGTGGTACCTGATGTCACTTCCGTAGTGCGAGGATGCAATTGAAAAGATATTTAAATCTAGATTGATGTGGACACAGTTATCATCTCTCTATAATGATCTCTATTTTTCCACAAAGAGCTTCTAGATCTTGATTGAACCGAGACGGATATCCGGCACTTGAATCAAATCCACCTGGACGATAGAATAGAAATATGAACGATCACCTTTTAAGAAGCCGACTGAGTAGTTAAGTTCTCGATTTGAATCTAGTGGGATCCTTTGCTCAAGTTACGGCATCACCCACTTCTGTTAACTTTGGTAGGCCATGGCCGCCACTCTGTGGCTGGAGTCATATATGGTTTGTGCATATACATGGCGATTAGTCGGGATGAAAAATTCAGGTGATTATAGAAAATTGTAAATGATTAGTCCATGTCTGAACAGACAGGAGAGAGGTGGGGGAATATATATTGCAATATTCCATAAAATTGATTGATGAGAACATGACAGCATGTGATCGGTTTTCGCTAGATAATGTCTTAGATTCTCGGCATCGCCATTATTGCATTTCTACCAACAAAAGAAAATAAGAACTGTAGAGGACTTGGGTAGACTTCTTAATCTTTTTTAGTTTAGCGTTTAGTGTTATTTTAGAAAGTATTTTGGAAGTTCTTTCAGCCTAATTCCACCAAGTATTTTTTTCCTCTATCTTCAAGATTGAATTGCGACGGTGACTACACCCTAAACCAACTCCTACCCACCATGATGGAGAGGGCCGCTGGCAAAAAAAATTGTAGCACAAAGAAAAATGGTCATACTTAAGTTGAGTAAATGCAGTTGTTATGATGGAATCAAGAGTATTTTTCAGAATATATGAAATCGAATCAAACATAATATGATGTCATGACAAGATTGAACAAGAAATGGGAGTTGAAATAATTATCCATTTTCGTTCTCGTTTATTTTACTAACTTTTCTAATGAGTTCGTGAAGCGGAAATTTAATGAAGTGGCCAGTCACCAATTTTCGAGATTTAGCTAGAAGATCACAATCATTTTGTTTTTTTTTTTTTTTTGGTAAGGTAAGTATTATAAGCTTTCAATCAATGGACCTATACAAGGAAAGGCGAGCCACGGCACCGACACTCACTCTACAGGACAAACAGATCACTGGAGTGAGGGGGTACCGCGGACGAACCAAAGAGATACATAAACAAGAACTAAACAAAAGCCTGAGGAGCCATTCATAGGCATCACTCGGGACCTGGATCAAAGATACTATGGTCTATTCCCCATCCCTGCTGCATACGCCTATTGCTGGAGTTGTCTTCCACCCTTTTAAACGCCAGCGCCTTGTCCTTGACTGCCGTAGAGAGATAATGTTTCATGTCTGACACATGTATACTCTGCGCCCGGAAGATAATATTGTTTCTCGTCTTCCAAATAATGTAGCAAAGGGCGCCAAAGGAAAACCGAGCAATTTCCTTTGAGAACCCTCTACCAGACAGCGAGTTGATGGCCCATAGAAGATTATCCGGCCATGAAGAGTTATACCAAGGAAGGTTACATTTGGAAGCCCAGAACATAGCTAGGGAGTTAGGAAGGCCACAGTCAAAAAAAAGATGGTCGACTGAGTCCGGTCGAGTATTACAAAAGGCACAAGCTACATTAGAGATCCTACCAAAGGACATAAGATATTCTTGGGTAGGGAGGCGGTTTTTGGTAATCAACCAAAGGAGAAATTGATGTCGAGGGACGATGGCCTTACTCCACACAAAAGATGACCAAGGAACTGCATGGGAATTCCTACGGATTGCTGCCCATGCTGATGCAATCGAGAACTTGCCTGAAGGATCCGCTTCCCAGGTGAGATAGTCCGTGCCGTGAGAGAGAGTGGGGACCAATATATGCCAAGATGAGAGTTCCTGGAGAATTGTTTGACCAAGGGGAGAGTATAGGTCCGCTACTTTAGCTTCCCTAGTAAGGTCTGATTGGTATATGTCGGGGTTGGAGAATAATACCGTAAGAGGGCCTATATCAAGCCAAGGGTCGAACCAAAGTGAAGTGGACAGGCCATCACCTATCTTCCATTTGAAGAAGGGGAGGGAATCCCTTCTAAGTGCCAGAATCTTCTTCCACGCCCAAGAGCAAGTAGTGGGAGGATCTGAATTCCAAAACTCTTTTCTTTTGAGATGGATGGCATGGATCCATTTACACCATAAGGATTCTTTGTCAGTAAAAAGATTCCAAATGTGTTTGATCATGGCAGCTTTATTGCTATCCCGAATCCTGCGAAGCCCTAGACCTCCTTCCTGTTTGGGGAGGCAAACATCTTCCCAAGACACTTTTGCTCCACCCGGCCCCATGGCCGGGCCCTTCCACAAAAACTGCCTGCATATTTGTTCTATTTTGTGTACTACAGACGAGGGCAACCAGAAAATGGATGCCCAATACACATGGATTGAATGCAAGACTGATTTGATAAGTTGTAGTCGACCCGCAAAAGAGAGGAAGCGATGGGTCCAGGATTGAACTCTAGCAGTAATGAGACGTACTAGGGCATGGCAATCCACTTTATTCAGCCTCAACGTAATAATAGGCACACCCAAATATTTGACTGGAAAGGACCCCAGCCTAAAGCCAAAGGCATGCAGGATTTGGTCTCTGACCTCTAAAGAACCTCCGGAGATAAAAACTTCACTTTTGTTGGGATTCGGAACCAAACCGCTCCAGGCAGAGAATAAGTCAAGTCCATCCTTGATGCAGGAAATAGAGGTTGGACTGGCTTCACTGAACAAGAAAACATCATCAGCAAAGAAGAGATGTGAAAGACGAGTAGTCCTGCATCTCCAATAGTATCGGTACTCCGGGCGCCGGGTATGGGAGTTAATGATTCCCGTGAATACCTCCATAGCTAAGGTAAAGAGGTAGGAGGATATAGGGTCGCCTTGCCTTAGTCCACGCCCACTGGAGAAAAATCCATGAAGTTCGCCGTTCATGGCGATGGAGAATTTCGGGGAGCGAACACATACCATTATTAGCTTAATGAAGTGATTCGGAAACCGAAAAGCTTGAAGAGTAGCTTCCAGAAAATCCCAGTTTAGGGTATCATATGCCTTCCTGAAGTCCACTTTAATAGCGCATTTTGGAATATGTGGCTTGGAATGAAATCCACAAAATAATTCTTGGGCAAGGAGGATGTTATCAGTAATCCTCCTTCCTTTCACAAAAGCAGTTTGGACTGGGCTAATGAGATCCGGGAGAACTACTGCAATACGCTTAGAGAGAAGCTTAGTGATGCACTTGTAGATAGTATTACAGCACGCAATAGGTCTATAGTCTGTCACCGAGGTGGCATTATGGACTTTAGGCACCAAAGCAATGATAGAGTTATTAATCTCCTTTAGCATACGTCCTGATTCAAGGAAATCCAAGACAGCTGTTGTTACTGAGGAACCCATTATGTCCCAGTTCTTCTTAAAAAAATCTGCATTATAACCATCAGGTCCTGGGGCTTTATTCCCAGCAAGGGAGAACATGGCATCTCGGACCTCCGATGGTAGAAAAGGCTGAGATAAGAGTGTGACCTGATCATCATTGAGTGGAGACTGAATGAGTTCCATGAGCTCCTGAATGGAAGGTCTCATGGGCATCTCAACTGGGGCCAGAACCTCTTGGAAGTGGGAGACAAATACCTGTTGAACCTCTCCCGGATCAGTAACCAACTGACCAGAACTATCCAAAACCGAGATGATTCTGTTGCGAAGATGTCGATGGATGACTGATTGGTGAAAAAATTTTGTATTTAGATCCCCTTCTTTGAGCCAGCGTATTCTTGACTTTTGCCTGAATAGAGATTCCTCCTGTGATCTGAGGGCATAGAAGTTCTTGAGCTGGATATGCTCTAAGGCCACCAAGCTCTCATTTTGAGGATCTTGGGTTAGAGCTTCTTGAGTATCAGTAAGGGCCTGTTTGGCATCAGATGCTCTCTTGGAAATATCTGAGAAGGCTTCCTTGTTAAGAGTCTTCAAACGGCCTTTAAGGAGTTTGAGACGACCATATAGCTTGAACATAGGAGAACCTCTAATTTGTGCTTGCCAAACCTGGGAAACTATCATGGAGAAGTCCGGGTGATTCATCCACATATTGAAGAATTTGAATGGTGAACGTCGTGGATTTGGTGCAAGAATCCTTACAACCATTGGAGTATGGTCTGATATACCCGGGGCAAGGAAAGATGCTTCTGAGTAGGAGAACAATGCGCACCAGGCATTATTACTACGATCTATTTTGCGTTGTTTCCTGTTGACACCTGAAAAGGATGACCAAGTGAACCGGAACCCAACATACCTTAGATCAAAAAGCTCCGCCTGTTGAAGACATTCCTTGAACTCATCGAACGCAGGAATCCAAGTATCTGGGCTGCCCATACGGTCTGAGGAATCCAGGATTGCGTTAAAGTCGCCAGCCACCAACCATGGGCTGTCTTTTAGAGAGGAACTTAAATGTATTAAGTCATTCCAGAGAGCTCTCCTGGTAACAAAAGTGTGCTCACCGTATACCACTGAGAGATATATACTAGTCCCAGAAGACAACATTTTAAGAGCACCATGAATAATCTGGCTAGATATATGACAAACATCAAAGGCCACCAAAAGCGGGTTCCATCCAACCCAAATACGGCCACGATTAGAAAAAGCATTATTTGCAGTCCAAACCCATCCAGGAAATAAACCAGATGATATGGTACCAAATCTAGGAGGTGGTACCTTGGTCTCTATCAGTCCAACGCAACATAAATGATTAGACTTTACAAAATTCCTGACTTCAGACTGTCTGACCGGGTCTACAAGACCACGGACATTCCAAAAACCAACATTCATTTATACCAACTATACTACCCAAAAAACAGGGAGGCTTACCTCCTTAAAGGTCGCCCCCGGCTACTCGTCAAGGCTGGTTTGTTAGGAGCGGATACTGACTTGGAGGGAGGTGGAAGCTGACCAGCTTTATTTTTTTCATGGGGGAGAGTTACAACATCATCCAAGTCGTCTTCCGAAGAAAACGAGGCCGAGGCGTATAGATCCACAACACCTTTTGTAATCGAGGGAGTAGTCCAGGGGTTGGCCCTTTTCATCGTGCTCTCTACTACCTTGGATGTCGGACGTGTGGGAGATGGTCGCAAAACAGGGTACTTGCGACTTTTGACTTGCTGCCATCCAACCGCCTCAGCAGTGTCTACTTCAATCGGGGGGGTGATCCGACCAGCCGTGTCTGCATTACAGGGAACCTGAACATAAAGGTCCAATGCTGCCATATCAGAAGCTCTAGGAAGGGGGGGGAGTTGACGATCAAGGGATGCCTCCACCGCAGCTTCCAGCATTCGGCAGGATGGGTCTTGACCAGCATCAGTCTGTCCAACTTCAGCAGAGGAAAGGCTTGACAGAGGTAGTACTCGGCAGCTATCAGCAGAAAGTTCAGCAACAGCGGTCCTCCCAGTAATAGCTTCATTCGAGGGGGCCAATGACGATCGAGTAGAGTCCTGGTTCGCTTCATTCTCAGCCCCAGTAGCCGCCTTCACAGCAGCAGGAACATAGGACCTTGTAGCGGGAGTTTCATCCGGGAGAGCCAACAATCGGGCAGGAATCTGAGTTGCTTCTTCATCAGCTACAGCAGCTGCCTTCAGAGTTGCAGCAGCAGGAACTTCACACGAGGAGTTCTGTACAGGTTGTACGGTTGGTTGCAAGGGTGGATAAAGACCAGCTGGAGACTCCTCAACAGCGAGCTCCATTGGAACCATAACCGGGCCAGCGGGGGGGGTTAATTGTTTCTCCTGGACAGGGTTTTGATCGGGGCATTTGTGCCCAAAAGTTCCGCAAAGTTTACACGAAACCGGCTTCCACTCGTACTCCACCTCCACCACACGAGTTACCCCATTTATGACCACCTTCAACGAGTCACAGCGATCCTTTGTTGCTGATATTTCAACACATACTCTTGCGAAGGAAATCATCTTTAGTTGCTCCGTACGTTGATCAACATACAATGGTTTACCGATACGGCTTGCAATGGCACTTATTCCCGGGGCAGACCAGAGATCATAAGGTAGATTTTTCAGCCGAACCCATACCGGGACCGAGGTATGGCTTCCCTTACGCAGTTCCAGTAAGGGGCGCCATTGCTGCAAAATTAATGGCACCCTTGCCACAGTTAAAGGACCTCCTTCGACTACCTTCCTACGGAATTCATGATCCGGTATATGAAAAAAATAAAAGCCTTGATCGTTCGCTTTAATGTCCTTTAGTTGGTGTCCCCAGAGGTGTCTCAAAGCTGTCTCGATCAACTTGAATGGAAGCTTTTTACCAATGAAATACCCAACTAGGCATTCCTTCCATAAAGAGTCAGCTGCTGCCAGAATTTGATCCGATAGATGCACAACATTCTCTACAACATCAGTATGAGGTATATAGGATAGAGAGTAACCTTGAGTTGCTGATTTTGCGACATTCGCCCAAGAGCGAACCGCTGGAGGCGAGACGCCTTTCTGTTGGGGCAGCGAGGCCTGATTTCTTAGGCCTCTCTGAGTCCCAACTTCGCCTGGGCTAATTAACAGAGATTCCCGACTACTAGAAAGGTTCCCTCCCTCTCCCGCCCCGACTACAGAGCTCAGAAGATTATAGTTCAGCGCTGTCCCTTTGCCTTTCGCACGTTCATGGGACAGCAGCCGAGCCTTCGGCGACCTGCTACGGCTACGCGCACGATCTCCACCCATCTTTGAGTGGTTATGACAGTCTATACGCTCAAGCACAAGAGAATTCGAAGGAAGAGCTGGTAGGTTCGCAGCATCCATGGGAAAAACCAGAAACAGAGCCCTAGCATTTCGCACCAGAATGTAGGGGGATTTGGGGGTTACCTAAGCAATTGGACCTGAATGAATGGAAGATCCGCAACTGTTTTACATCTTCTTCGACTTCCAGTTTTCGCCGGCGCCGGCGCTGCCTGAACGGGGAAGCTCTGTGTATCACAATCATTTTGTTAATCAGCCTATTGCATGGATTTTTGATAGAAGTGAATAACTCAAATTAAGTAATGCAAAGTATCTAAAGACAAGAGTTTTAAGAGATTTGATAGATTACAAGTTGTATTTGTCAAAGTGGATCATATTCAACATCTAGGAAGAGTTTATTGGATTACTTTGCTTACTAACTTTATAAACCTACTTTAGAGGGGTGGGGCAATTAATGCTCATAATATCATTCCGTTTCTTACAAAAGGGTATTTTATATAACGAATTCATGACATGGTAATTGTATATGATGTAACTGATCGATCAAAGTGAGTTGCATCATTTATTATGCCCAGTAAAACAATATCCATAACATATGACTAACTATAATTGATCAATCACACCATACCATTATTTTCACGTGATGTATCCATCACATAAAATATTTTAACCTCTCCTACACACCCACCCAACACACCGTATAGAGTATTTTAACACTCTGCCTCCTCCCTCCCTTCTTCAAGACTTCAATGACCTCTCTAGCGTTACACTAACCTTGACGCCACCATGTTGGATGCCATCGATGGAGGTTACCGATATTGTTGAGCTCTAATGGTTTTCTATTTCCGAGTTCAGAGAGAGAGAGAGAGAGAGAGAACAGTAGTAATTTCTGTAGTAGTGTGTATCACAGCTATAGCCTCACCACGGACCGTGACACGGTGTAGAAAGAGGAGGATTAGGAGGGTGCTAGGGAGCCGTCTTGAGCTCCTTTCCCATCGGATGGTCGAGTTGACGAAACGGTGCACACCCGACAATCTAATAAGCGAGGGTGAGGCAATCAACATAGAAGTCGGGAGAGTCGAGATCACCTTTCTTCATCTTAGTTTTAAGCTGATTGAACATCGAGCGCAAAGTTCTTTGCCCCAGTAAATGAGCTTTGGAGTCAATTGTGATTTTGAAACAGAGCATTGAATTTCAAGATACCGAAGCAAAAAAAACAGAGAAGATCAAGATCTGCACATGCTAAGAAGTTAACACAAGATCTCCCGGGAATTTTCATGACTTCATCCAAAAGTACAAAAGCCAAGACGAGGCCAGGGAATTCTCACTTATCCCAACGAAAAGTACACCACTCCCTCTCAGACATGAGGAAATCCTAATTCAAGACAGGTTTTCCAGAATATCAGGACTGCAATTTTACGTTAATTTTTTTTGTTTTTTTTACAAAACGAAAGGCCTATGAGCTCCCAAACTGCGTCGGTTTGGTCAATCAGTCGACGACGATCCGGTCGTGGTGGCACTTTTCAAGCTCGAAGCCGTGGTCATCGCGCCGGCGCTGGTTCACGAGGAAACCTCTCTTTCTCTCTCTAGAATTAACCTACCGTCTTTACAATGTCGATGATCCTCCTCGATCTCTTTCTAACTCGGGAAGCTGAACTGGTCGATCTGGCGAGTCGGGCGACCCGCTAGCTATCTACCAACACTGATCCGTCTCCCAGTTCCGCCAGCCGCCGTACCCCGAGACGCCGGCGACGGCCGCGGCCGGCCTCTTCCGCTTCCTCGCCAGCAGGACCCTCCGGTCGTAGACCGCCCGCTTCTCGGGGTCCAGCAGGGTCGAGTACGCGTCGTGGAGCCTGATGAACCGGTCGTCGTGGGCCGGGGAGTCCTTCGCTCCCATCGCGGCCGCCGCGTCGGGGTGCAGGACCCTGGCGAGCCGCCGGTACGAGGCCTTGATCTCCTTGCTCGTGGCGCCGGCAGGGATCCCGAGGATCTCGTAAGGGGTCGCACACGGGGGCGACCGGTGGAGCCACGGATGCTGGTGCTGGTGCTGGTGTTGTGATTTCGAGGCGGCGGAGGATGTGAAGGTCGTGGCGGCGGAGATGGACGACGGTCGCCGGGCTCTGACGCGAGCGGTGGGGACAGACGGAGGGACGGGAACCGGAGAGGAGAGAGAGAGCATGGTGAGGGTTTGGGTATGCGGACGGGAACAGTGCGGGAACGACGGGCGGAGACAGGGGGTCTTCGGCTTAAATAAAGAGGAGTGGGTGGGAGATTTAGGTAGGGGGGCAGATTAATAATATTAAAAGTAAGAAGAAAAAAAAGATTTTCATAAGGATTATCATGGCGTAATTAAAAAGGGCCCGAAGAAATTTCTTCCTAACATGCTTCTGATTGAGAAAATACAGGGAGGAACATCACAAATATTTTAATTTTAATATATGTTGCATCAGGCTAGAGTTTATTTATAACTTACTAATTATTAGTGAAAAATATCCCGTAAGAAGAAGAAGAGACGCTCTATCTATGGGAAGACTTTGCCAAAAGTTTCATTAGCATTTAGTTTTTCAAAAAATGTGGCCTTAATGTCAGGCTTTCCGTATCTATGACGGTCTCAATCTAGCGTTTATTTCTAAGCTTGCCCTTTGCAATGCTGGAAGTGAATATTAATTTCATGCATCTTTTATTGTTTCCATTCCATTTTTAACATGTTTCAACTCTCCTAAAAAATGCTTTTCAATTCCATTTATTTTCCTGCATTTAATTTTAGCGAAGTCTATTTCCTATTGATATAAGTTTGTTGCACATTAATTTCTGATCATTTGGAATTCTCTTATGTTGATTCCAATTCCCACCCACATTTCCAAGCACCTTTTAGGGTTTCTGGCATTTTAATCTCCGCTTCGAAACACATCCTCAAGCACTTTCTAACTCTTATTTGGTCCAATGAGAGTCTTAAAGCACTGGATACAACGACTTTTGTCTCATTTAGTACCTCATCCAAGCTGGCAAAAATGTGTGAGGAGCATATCCCAACATGGACGAGTCGGATTCAAGGGGGCAAAGCCCATGTTCCTCCCCCAACACCATCAAACAACCATCGTGACTTCATGAAAATCATTCTCGTTTCGACCAAAGATCAAGACACGACCTGACCCGATTGAGCTCTCTGTTGCAATTTGCTAGGCATGGATTTGGGTTGCCCAAAGCTAAAGGGCTCAGGCTTTAGGAAGATCCGACTCCAATCACACAAGACAAGAAAGGATAAAACTCATAAACAAACCCTAACTCCGGGTATCCTGGTGGTCACAAGCCACATGGCCGTCGTCTTATCCATAATAGAAAATGCAGCGATGGTACATAGAGTTCATCCTTTCTATAGGAATATCTTTGCTGTTCCAAAACCAGAAAAGATGGCAGGCACGGCAGGTGACTTGCCAAAAGTCAGCTGTGAACTTCTCCATGGTTTCTTCACGTTGACTCCTATATGATCATCCTTCGTTTTTATCTAAGAACTCCTATGCCGGCCCGGAATCGTGTTTGTATAATGTATATGTATAGAAGTCGACGAGATGATAGATCCCCCCATTTCACGAACAAAATCGTTGTGAGCAACATTAAGGTAAGGTAAGGTTTGTATTCTTCAAAACCAATCGTTTGCATTCGAGGACAAGTGGCACAAATTTGCAGTGTAGTGCTATCTATTAATGGGGTTGGCATTCTTGAGAGTTGACATTCTTAACCGCTGAATCAAGAATATTCAAGAAAAACATATTGTTTTATCTTGATATTGTCAAGAATAAGAGAAAAATAAAGTAATTAACTGAGTAGTCAAGCTCTCAATTTGAATCCAGCGGGATCCTATATGCAAGCCACGGCATCACCCTACTTCTGTTAACTTTGGCGAGCCAGGGCTACTACTCTAAGACCATAGTCCTATACGATTCGTGCGTATACATGGCGATTAGTCGAGGCGTAAGATTCAGGTTATCATAGAAAATTATAAATGATTAGTCCATGTCTAAATAGACAGTAGAGAGGTGGGGGATAAATGTTCCAATATTCCATAAAATCGATCGATGGGAACATGACAAGGGCCGTACATGATGCCAAGATCCTATTTCTACGTATCATGTGATCAGTCGTCGCTAAATAATGTCTTAGATTCTCAGTGTGGCCATGATTGCATTTCTACCAACAAAAGAAAATAAGAAGAACTCGAAAGGACTTCGGTAGACAACTTGATTTTTTATAGTTTAGGGTTTAGTGTCAAGAAAGAAAGTATTTTTAAAGTTCTTTCACCCTAATTCCACCTAGTATTTTTTTTTTCTCATCTCTCTCTACGGGATCGAAATTGCGATGGCAACTACACCCTAAACCAACCCCTACCCAACATGACAGAGCAGGCCATTGGCAAAAAAATTGGTAGCACAAAGAAAAATGGTCATACATAAGTTAAGAAAATACAGCTGTTATGATAGAATCCATAATTTTTTAGCATATATGAAATAGAATCAAACAAAATATAACATCATGATGGGAATGAACAAGAAATTTGTGTCAGAATCATTTATCCATTTTTCAATCTCATTCCTCTACTCCCATCGTGATCTCATAGCGCTTATGATATTACAATCTATTTGACAGCTTTCAATTATTTTTGAGCTTTCAAGATTTAACTAGAAGATCATAATCACTTTGTCCGTCAGCCTGTTGTATGGATCTTTGATAAAAGTGAATAAGTCAGATTGAGTAATGCAAAGTATCTAAAGATGGGCATTTTAAGAGATTTGATAGATTACATGTTGTATCTGTGAAAGTGGATCATATTCAATATCTAGTAAGAGTTTGTTGGATTACTTTGCATACTACCTCTATAAACTTGATTTAGAATGCTCATAATATAGTTCGGTTTCTTACAAAATAGTATTTTATGTGATAGATACATGATATAGTAGTTGTATGTGATGTAATAGATCGATCAAAAGTGAGATACATACATTTATTATGCTAAGTAGGATAATATTCATAACATGTGACCAACTATGATTGATCGGTCATATTATATCATCACTATCATGTAGTATATCTATCACATAAAATATTTTTACCTCTCCTACGCACCCACCCAACACGCCTTTTGTACATCATATAAAGTATTTCAACGCTCTGCCTCCTCCCTCCCTTATTCAAGACTTCAATGACCTCTCTATCGTTACACTAGCCTTGATGCCACCGTGTTTGAGGCCATTGATGGAGGTTACCGATATCATCGACCTCTAATGATTACCGATAATAGTGTTTATCATTGCTGCAGCTTCACCACGCCGTGACATGATGTAGAAAAAGGAGGACGACGCTAGGGAGCTGTCTACTGCTCCTTTCCCTTGGATGGTCGAGTTGACAAAACGGTACACACCCAACAATCTAATAAGCGAGTGCAAGGCGATCGGCATAGAAGTCCGGGGGGGCAGGTGGGTTGAGACCCCTTTTCCTGTCTTAGCATGCCCAACATAATTTTAAACCGATTCAACATCGTAAAGCTTTTTCCCATTATAAATGAACATAGTCAATTGTGATTTTGTGATGTAGAGCATTGTGCACGAGAATTCATCCTCGACCAAATCGAATTTCAAGTTACCGAAGCAAAGAACAAGAAAAGATAAAGATTTGCACATGCTGAGAAGTTAACACAAGATCTCCCGGCGTTTTCATGACTTCATCCAAAAGTACAAAAGACAAGACAAGGCCAGGAAATTCTCACTTAACCCAGAGAAAAGTGCATCGCTCTCAGACATGAGGAAATCCATATCCGAGACAGGTTTTCCAGAATATCAGGACTGCAATTTCACGTTAAATTTGTTTTTACAAAACAAAAGGTCTTTGAGCTCCCAAACTGCGTCGTTTCAGTCAATCAGTCAACGACTATCCGGTCGAGGCGGCACTTTCATCGTCGTCAGGCTCGAAGCCGTGATCATCGCGCCGGCGCTGGTTCACGAGGAAACCTCTTCTCTCTCTCTCTCTCTAGAATTAACCTACCGTCTTTACACTGTCGATGATCCTCCTCGATCTCTTTCTAACTCGGGAAGCTGAACTGATCGATCCGGCCAGTCGGGAGACCCGCTAGCTATCTACCAACACTGATCCGTCTCCCAGTTCCGCCAGCCGCCGTACCCCGAGACGCCGGCGACGGCCACGGCCGGCCTCTTCCTCTTCCTCGCCAGCAGGACCCTCCGGTCGTAGACCGCCCGCTTCTCGGGGTCCAGCAGGGTCGAGTATGCGTCGTGGAGCCTGATGAACTGGTCGTCGTGGGCCGAGGAGTCCTTCGCTCCCATCGCGGTCGCCGCGTCGGGGTGCAGGACCCTGGCGAGCCGCCGGTACGCGGCCTTGATCTCCTTTCTCGTGGCGCCGGCGGCGATCCCTAGGATCTCGTAAGGGGTTGCACACGGGGGCGACCGGTGGAGCCACGGATGCTGGTGCTGCTGCCAGTGTTGTGATTTCGAGGCGGCGGAGGATGTGAAGGTCGCTGCGGCGGAGATGGCCGACGATCGCCGGGCTCTGACGCGAGCGGTGGCGACAGACGGAGGGACGGGAACCGGAGAGGAGAGAGAGAGCATGGTGAGGGTTTGGGTATGCGTCCGGGAACAGTAAACGACGGACAGAGACCGGGGGGGGCTTTGGGTTTGAATAAAGAGGAGTGGGTGGGAGATTTTGGGAGGGGGTGGGCCGAATAATGATATTAATAATGAGAAGCAAAAAATAATATTTTCATAAGATTTATCACGCCGTAATTAAAAAGGGCTTGAAGAAATTTCTTCTAAATATGCTTCCGATTGAGAGATTACAGGCATGAACATTACTCATTTTTTAGTTTTAATATAATTCGCATATGGTTGGAGTTCATTGCTTATAACTCATTAAATTGTCAATGAAAATATCCCCCTACAAATCCGTAAGCTTTTGGCAATCGTGGCAACATATGGAAAGGTTTATGGTAGCATTTTGACAAAGAAGGAACATCAAAATAGAGTATGAATTTAAAGAACGAAGAAGAAGAGATAATCTATATAAGACTTTGCCAAAAGTTTCATTAGCTTTTAGTTTTTTTCGCAAATGCGCCTTTTTGTTTTTAAGAAATGATTGGGTGAGATATTTTAATTTATGAATAATAGTTTGTTTTGTATCACAAAAAAATAAATAACCAATAATTATATATTGTTTTGGGATTCATTTTTTTTAAATTTATAACTCATAATAAGTTGTTATTTTTATAGTAATAAAAAAACTACCGTGCTAGCAAAGGCTTTTATGCAAGTTTTTCACATCTATGTCGATCTTGATCTTACGTTTTCTTCTAAGCTTTTCCTTCACAATGTTGGATCTGAATATTAATTTCGTGCGTTGTTTTAGTGTTTCGATTCATCCGTTTTTAACAGATTTTAACTCTTTCAACTAATGCTGTTCAATTCCATTTTAATCTCCTATGTTTAATTTCAACGAAGTCTAGTTCCTTATGATATACGTTTGTTGCACCTTAATTTTTGATCATTTGAAATTCTCTTTGCTCGATTCCAATTCCCAATCACGTTTCCAAGCACCTTTTAGGGTTTTTGGCATTTTGATCCCCGCTTCGAAACACATCCTCAAGCACTTTCCAACTCTTATTTGGCCCGATGCGAGTCTCCAAACTCTGGATAGGATGCTTTTGTCACATCTACTACCTTATCCAAGCTAGCAAAAACATGTGAGGAGCATATCCCAACATGGACAAGTCGGATTTCGAGGGGGCAAAATCCACGTTCCTCCCCCAACGCCATCAAGTCATCCATTATGGCTTCATGTAAATCATTCTCGTTTCGATCAAAGATCAAGACCCAACCCGACTGTTCTCTCCGTTGCAATTTGCTTGTCACGGATTCGGGTCGTCCGAAGCTAAAGGGCTCGGGCATCTAGAAGATCCGGCTCCAATCACACAAGACAAGAAAGGATAAAACTCATAAACAAACCCTAACTCCGGGTATCTCGGCGGTCACAAGCCACATGGCTGTCGTCTTATTCATAATAGAATATGCAGCGATGGGACATGGAGTTCATCCTATCTTCAGGAATGTCCTTTGCTGTTCTAAACCGGAAAAGACGGCAGGCACGGCAGGTGACTCGCCAAAAGTCAGCTATGAACTTCTCCATGGTTTCTCCTCGTTGACTCCTATATGATTATCCTTCGTTTTTTTCTAAGTACTCCTATGCTGGCCCGGAATCGTGTTTGTATAATGTATATGTATAGAAGTCAACGAGATGATAGATCCCCCCATTTCACGACCAGAATCGTTGTGAGCAACATTAAGGTAAGCTAAGGTAAGGTAAGGTCTTGTATTGTATAGAACCAATCGTTTGAATTCGAGGACAAGTGGCACAAATTTGCAGTGTAGTGCTATCTATTAAGAGGGTTGGCATTCTTGAGTGTTGACATTCTTTACCGCTGAATCAAGGTATTCAAGAAAAACATAATGTTTTATTTTGATATTGTCAAGAATAAGAGAAAAATAAAGTAATTTACTGAGTAGTCAAGCTCTCGATTTGATTCCGGCGGGATCCTATATTCAAGCCGCGACATCACCCACTTCTATTAACTTTGGCGAGCCATGGCTGCCACTTTGTGACCGGAGTCCTATACAATTCGCACATATACATGGCGATTTGTTGAGGTGTAAGATTCAAGTAATCATAGAAAATTATAAATGATTAGTCCATGTCCAAATAGATATTAGAGAGGTGGGTGAATATATGTTCCAATATTCCATAAAATCGATCAATGGGAACATGCTAGGGGCCTCTTATTTCTACATACCATGTGATCGGTTGTTGCTAAATCATGTCTTAGATTCTTGGCGTCGCCATGATTGCATTTCTACCAACAAAAGAAATAAGAACTCGAGAGGACTTCGGTAGACATCTTGATTTTTTATAGTTTAGGGTTTAGTGTTAAGCAATAAAGTATTTTTAAAGTTCTTTCAGTCTAACTCCACCTGGTATTTTTCCTTTCCTCTCTTTCTTTGGGATTGAGTTGCGATGGCGACTGCACCCTAAACCAACCCCTACCCAACATGACGAAGAGGCCCGTTGGCAAAAAAATTGGTAGCACAAAGAAAAATGGTCATACTTAAGTTGAGGAAATGCAGTTGTTATAATAGAATCGAGAATTTTTTAGTAGATATGAAATCGAATCAAACAATATATGATGCCATGACGAGAATTAACAAGAAATTTGTGTCGGAATCATTTATCCTTTTTCATTCTTGTTCCTCTACCCCCATCATGATCTCATAGAACTTATAATATTACAATCTCTTTGATAGTTTTTAATTATTTTTGAGCTTTCAAGATTTAGCTAGAAGATCATAATCTACTTTGTCCGTCAGCCTACTACATGGATCTTTGATAGAAGTGAACAAGTCAATTGAGTAATGCAAAGTATTTAAAGACAAGCATTTTAAGAGATTTGATAGATTACAAGTTGTATCCGTGAAAGTGGATCATATTCAACATCTAGTAAAAGTTTATAGGATTACTTTGCGTACTACCTTTATAAACATGCTTTAGAGGAGTGGGGGAACTAATGCTTGTAATATCATTCAGTTTTTTACAAAAGAGTATATTATATGATGAATACACGACATGGTAATTATATGTGATGTAACAGATCGATCAAAAGTGAGATGCATATGTTTATTATGCTAAATAGGACAATATTCATAACATGTGACCAACTTTGAGTGATTAGTTATACTATATCACCACTGTGACGTGGTGTATCTATTATATAAAATATTTTAACCTCTCCTACACACCCACCCAACACACCTTTTGTACATCATATAAAGGGCCCGTTTGGTTAAGCTTTCCCAAGGGGCTTTCAGTCCTCAAAGCCCCTTGGGAAAATGCAGAGGTGTTTAGTTCAGTATTTTGGAGGACTTTAGGGAGATGTAACTGTATTTTCAAGTGTCCTCAAAGTCCCTTAGCTGAATGTAGGGTGAGAGGTGCATTGGGAAGTTGCAACTTGTATTGTTCATCTTCCCCGCGTGACCAACGAAGTCAACAACGACTGGCCAAGGAAGGCGACCGCCAACCAAGGGGAGTGACTGTTGTCCTTGGTCACGCGACCTCAGGTAGTTGCATGCCTGGGTCGTGTGACCCGTGTGTCACTTGAGGTCCGGCGACCTTAGGCGATCACGTGACCCAGTTGTCGCCTGAAGCCCAACAACCTCAGGTGGTTGCACACCTGGGTCTCGAACCCAGTGACAGAGGCAACCTAGGTGGCCTCCTCTGTCGCCTGGGTTCGTGCGACCTAGGTGACCATCCGTCGAGGTCGCGCGAACCCAAGCAATGGAGGTGTCTACCTGGGTGGCACGACCCAAGCCGTCACCTAGGGACACCAGGCTGGCGACCTCAGGCAAAGCCTTTCAGTGGCCAAATCTGGCCGTCGAAGCTTGACCAGCGGTCAAATATGGCCATCAGAGGGTGGCCGGTAGCCAATTTTGACCACCGGAAAGTAGATTCGAAAAAAAAAATTGCAATTTTTTTAATAAAAATTTTCGCAAAAATCCCTTAGTAAAATGTAATATTCACTGAACGGCATTTAAGCCAAAGTTGTTTCACAATGTAAAATTTACCAAACAGTATTTGCATTTCGAGAAATCCTTTTAGTTTAAAGGTATTTGCATTTTCCAAATGCATTTTCCCAAAATTGAATCAAACGCAGCCAAAATATTTAACACTCTGCCTCCTCCCACCATTCTTCAAGACTTCAATGACCTCTCTATCATTACACTTGCCTTGACGCCACCATGTTTGAGGCCATCGATGGAGGTTACCGATATCGTCGACCTTCGATGATTTTCTATATCCGAATTCAGAGAGAGAGAGAGAGAGAGCGGTACTTGTCATAGTAGTTGTGTATCATAGCTGCAGCTTCGCCATGGCCGTGACATGGCACAGAAAAAGAGGAAGAGGACTAGGAGGTTTGTTAGGGAGCCGTCTAGAGCTCCTTTCCCTTTGGATGGTCGAGTTGACAAAATGGTGTCACACCCAACAATCTAATAAGTGAGGGCGAGGCGATTAGCATAGAAGTCGAGAGGAGTCGAGATCCCCTTTTCCCATCTTAGCATACCTAGCTTAATTTAAAGCCGATTCAACCTCGTAAAGTTTTTTTCCCATTACAAATGAGCTTAGACAATTGTGATTTTGTGATGTAGAGCATTGAGCACGAGAGTTCATCCTCGACCAAATCGAATTTCAAGATTCCGAAGCCGAAAACAGAGAAAAGATCAAGATTTGCACATGCTTAGAAGTTAACGCAAGGTCTCCCGGCGTTTTCATGACTTCATTCAAAGGTACAAAAGACAAGACAAGGCCAGGAAATTCTTACTTAACCCAAAGAAAAGTACATCACCCTCGGACATGAGGAAATCCAAATTCAAGACAGGTTTTCCAGAATATCAGGACTGCAATGTTACGTTAATTTTTTTTTACAAAACAAAAGGCCATTGAGCTCCCAAACTGCGTCGTTTCAGTCAATCAGTCAACGACGATCAGGTCGCGGCGGCACTTTCATCGTCGTCAAGCTCGAAGCCGTGGTCATCCCGCCGGCGCCGGTTCACGAGGAAACCTCTCTCTCTCTCTCTCTCTCTCTCTCTCTCTCTCTCTCTCTCTCAAATTAACCTTCCGTCTTTACACTA
The DNA here is from genome assembly GCA_014858505.1 of Corymbia citriodora subsp. variegata. Lineage (NCBI taxonomy): Eukaryota > Viridiplantae > Streptophyta > Magnoliopsida > Myrtales > Myrtaceae > Corymbia > Corymbia citriodora. Next base: position 7,605 of record MU090455.1, on the reverse strand, counting down.
TCGATGACCCTCCTCGATCTCTTTCTAACTCGGGAAGCTGAATCGGTCGATCCGGCGAGTCGGGAGACCCGCTAGCTATCTACCAACACTGATCCGTCTCCCAGTTCCACCCGCCGCCGTACGCCGAGACGCCGGCGACGGCCGTGACCGGCCTCTTCCTCTTCCTAGCCAGCAGGACCCTCTGGTCGTAGACCGCCCGCTTCTCGGGGTCCAGCAGGGTCGAGTAAGCGTCGTGGAGCCTGATGAACCGGTGGTCGTGGGCCGAGGAGTCCTTCGCTCCCATCGCGGTCGCCGCGTCGGGGTGCAGGACCCTAGCGAGCCGCCGGTACGCGGCCTTGATCTCCTTGCTCGTGGCGCCGGCGGGGATCTCGAGGATCTCGTAAAGGGTCGCGCACGGCGGCGACCGGTGAAGCCACGGAGGGTGCTGCTGGTGCTGGTGCTGGTGCTGGTGCTGGTGCTGGTGCCGGTGTGTTTTCGAGGCGGTGGAGGATGTGAAGGTCGCGGCGGCGGAGATGGCGGACGGTCGCCGGGCTCCGACGCGAGCGGTGGCGACAGACGGCGGGACGCGAACCGGAGAGGAGAGAGAGAGCATGGTGAGGGTTTGGGTATGCGGACGAGAACAGTAAACGACGGACAGAGAACGGGGGTGGGGGGGCTTTGGGTTTAAATAAAGAGGAGTGGGTGGGAGATTTTGGGAGGGGGCGGGCCGAATAATAATATTTAATAATAAGAAGAAGAAAAATAATATTTTCATAAGGTTTATCACGGCATCATCAAAAGGGCCTAAAGAAATTTCTTCTAAACATGCTTCTGATTGAGAGATTACAGGCAAGAACATCGCCCATTTTTTAGTTTTAATATAGTTCGCATATGGTTGAAGTTCATTACTTGTAACTCATTAATTAGTCGATGAAAACATTTCCCACAAATCCGTAAGCTTTTGGTAATGGTGACGACATATGGAGAAGTTTATGGTAGCAGTTTGATGAAGAAGAAACCGTCAAAATAGAGTAAGAATTTAAAAAACGAAGAAGAAATGACGCTCAAATGACGCTCAATCTATGTTAAGACCTTGCCAAAAGTTTCATTAGCTTTTGGTTTTTTCGAAACTATGCCCTTTTGTTTTTAAGAAATGATTGGATGAGAGACTTAAATTTACGAATAACAGTTTGTTTTGTATCACAAGAAACTAAATAATAAATAATTATATATTGTTTTGGAATTTACTCTTTTAAGAATTTATAACTCATAATAAGTTGTTATTTTCACAGTAACAAAAAAACTGTCGTGCTAGCAAAGGCTTTTATGTTGGCTTTCCATATATCTTGCATTTCCTTCTAAGCTTTCCCTTTGCAATGTCAGATCTGAATATTAGTTTCGTGCGTTATTTTAATGTTTCCATTCATCCGTCTTTAATACATTTCAACTCTCCCAACAAATGCCTTTCAATTTTATTTTAACCTCTTGCGTTTAATCTCAACGAATTCTATTTCTATATGATATACATTTGTTGCACCTTAATTTTTGATCATTTAAATTTCTCTTTGCTCGATTCCAATTCCTAATCACGTTTCCAAGCACTTTTTAGGATTTTCGACATTTTGATCCCTACTTTAAAATATATTCTCAAGCACTTTTTAACTCTTATTTAACTCGACACGAGTCCCCAAACTATGGATAGGATGCTTTTGTCACATCTAGTACCTTATCTAGGTTAGCAAAAACGTGTGAGGAGCATATCCCAACATGGACAAGTTGGATTTCAAGGGGGCATATTCCATGTAAACCATTCTCATTTTGACCAAAGATCAAGACCCGACCCGACTATGCTCTCTATTGCAGTTTGCTAGGCATGGATTCAGGTTGCCCAAAGCTAAAGGGCTCGGGCTTCAAGAAGATCCAACTCCAATCACATAAGACAAGAAAGGATAAAACTCATAAGCAAATCCTAACTCCGGGTATCCCGGCAGTCACAAGCCACATGGCCACCGTCTCATCCATAATAGAATATGCAGCGATGGGACATGGAGTTCATCCTATCTTCAGGAATGTCCTTTGCTGTCCTAAACCAGAAAAGATGGCTGGCACGGCAGGTGACTCGCCAAAAGTCAGCCATGAACTTCTCCATGGTTTCTCCACGTAGGCTCCTATATGATCATCCTTCGTTTTTTTCTGAGTACTCCTATGCCGGCCCGTAATCGCGTTTGTATAATGCATATATATAGAAGTCAATGAGATGATAGATCCCCCAATTCACAACAAAAATCGTTGTGAGCAACATTAAGGTAAGGTAAGGTCTTGTACGCTTTAGAATCAATCATTTGAATTCGAGGACAAGTGGCACACATTTGCAGTGTTGTTTTAGTTGTTAAGAGGGTTGGCATTCTTGAGGGTTGACATTCTTTATCGTTGAATCAGGGTATTCAAGAAAACACAGGGTATTCAAGAAAACATAGTGTTTTAGCTTGATATTGTCAAGAAAAAGAGAAAAATAAAGAAATTTATTGGTAGTTATTTAAGTTCGATGTAGTTTTTTCTTTCTCGATAGGCAAGAGTGGAATATTATAGTCTAGACATTGCATGTTGGGAACGAGGTATTCTAGGTCTCTAATTGAAAAAATTATTCAAAAAGTCGTAAACTTATCATACTACAGTCAATTCAGTTCTAAATAATTTATTATGTTGATTTAGTTATAAACATTTTAATTATGCCAATGTAGTTATAAATATTTTGATAAATTGCCAAATTGGTTCATAATTTTTTAGCACTGGATGTTTTATGTGGCATGATATGTGTCAATGTGGATAATTTTTACATTTTTATAAATATTTTGAATTTTTATATTTTAAAGAAAATTATAAAAAAATTCAGATAAATTTAAAAAATGTGAAAATGTTACCCATGTCAACATAGACTGGTGCCAAGTAGGATGGCCCTATACCATCATGTCAATTATTTTCGGCCAAAATTGGTCAATAGAAATAAATTAGCAACTCGTTAAATGATTTAGGACTAGATTATCAACTTATCAAAAGATTTATATTTTATGACTAAATTGAAGAGTTGTTAAAAAAATTAGGACTAAACTGATATAATTAAAAGATTTAAGATGGAATTGACCGCTAAGACAATATACAAAATCTGCCTCGCCCTAAATTCTTTCTCCAATTTTTCTTTATGAACTTTCTTCACCCCTACAACAATTCGAAGACGATAATATAATCTCGGGACGTTTTTCAACTTGGACCAAGAACGAACCATATTTTCAAAGGCGATTGATGCCGGCAAAAGTTATTCCAATTCTCCATAAACTTCTAACAATACCGCAGGCATTGCTGAACAAGAAATGAGCATAAGACCTGCACTTCATTCAAATATCATTGCTAAATTAAAGGGATTCAATTAGAATTAGGAATGTACATAGATCGAGTTAGACTCGTCTTCTTCTAAATCGCCGTTGAACGCAACATTTTTTTTTTTTTTTAATTTTTTTCACAGCAGGAGAGAGCTCAGGAGTTGCAACCGGCCGCCATCTCAGGTTGGCAGACGTCCCATGACACGGACGAATTAACTAGTTCGGAATTTTCCGAGTGGCCACGACTTGTACAAGCACATTATAAAAGCCTTTTGGCATTTACATTCATCCACGATGAGTGTGATATATATACTAAAATAAGCACATCCCACGTCGATCTATCATTAAACTATGACTAATCCGCCGGACAAATTTCACCGGCCAAGTCATGCCTTGGATTTTTTGTATAAGATGAGGTGCGCGGCCTCTCACCATGACGAAAGCATCAGTTTCATTTGCCATTTGGAATGCTTCTGAGAGTCACCACGATAGACCACTTTCCCCTTGTTTGAAGAAATTATTATCGACTCGAAAGCTTCTCGAATTCTACACATTTGTGCATGGATTCATGGGAGTTCGGCACATCTTGATCGTTAAGTCAGGTGGATCTCACACGGGACTTGTCAAAATTGAAACGTACAATGTACTTGGCTCGGAAAAAGAATATTAGAAATGTTATAACTTTTATACGACACTTATTTTAGTAATTGAACTTTTTGTCGAATCACTTAAGTGGTTAGAACAAGAAGTTTCAGTAAAAAGTTTCAAGAAAGAGCTGAATTTTGGGATAAATCGGCCAGCATTCCATTTATTCTCACCTTTGTCTTGGCTTTGTTGACAGGAATTTGAGCCACTTCTGCTTATTCTCCTCTCCATTGCAAGATTTTAATCCTATTTTTGCGCCAAAACCGTCAGTTTGAATTAGGATTTCAACTTTTATTTCCTTGACCAAAAAAAAAAAATTAGGGTTTCAAGGAAATGTGAATTTTGGGATAAATCGGCAAACATCATGTTAGGGTTTGAAGAAGAGGGAAAATTTGGGATTTTCATGCATAACAACATCATTTAGGGGCTTTTTCATTAAATTTTACCACGTCAAATTTTTGAAATACCACATAACGTAGATAAGAAAAATCATTAAAATAATATCACGTCGGATTTTTAGAATCCCAATTTAGAGTCAATGCTCATGCAATAATCTTTTTTCTAATAATTGGCGTTTAAGTAATCTTGTGAAAAGTTATGGTACCAAAATAAGCATCATATAAAAAAAAAATTGATACTTTCAGTGTTTTTTTTCCCTACTTGACTGACATATTTCATAACGACAAGAATTTTCAATTTATATGTATAAACATACAACGACAAGCTCTCTCCTAGTGGCTGCCTCCTAGCCTTTGACACCTAAATCTCCAAATAGCTAGAAATACCTTCTTTTCATCAACGTGAATCGGCGGTACTCCATTCTCCATAACGAAAGATCTATTTGGTAACCATCTTATATTTCGAATTTTCTATTTTTCTTGTAGAAAGAAAAAAAATAAAAATTCATTTGGTAACGTTAGTTAATATTTTCATTCTCACAAAATAGAAAAATTGCCAAGAAATAGATTTGAAACTTAATCAAGAAGTAAAAAAAAAAAAAACTATTTCTTTATTCTCGGGAATATAAATCGAAAAAGCTATTTTCCAAAAGAAATTACTTTTTAGGATTAGAAATATTACCAAACACATCTTTAGACGTCACGTAGACAAATCCTTTTTTAATAATCAATATATAAACTCACGTAGTTCTTAAACACCAATAAGTCACCCTGTTTAACAATTCAAAGGTTATACCCTTTCTTTTCTCACAGCACGAGAGAGACCTCATGAGTTGCAACCGACCCTGTATCGGTCCGCTGGCGTCATTTGACACTAACAAATTAACTAGTTCGGAAATTTTTCTAAGTGACCTTATAAAAACCCTTTGGCGCTTACATTCCTCCATGATTGAGAATAACGTGCCCTAAAATAAGCAGATCCGACGTCGACCCATCATTAAACTATGACTATTCCGCCCGACAAATTTCACCAGCCAAGTCGTGCCTTACTAAAACAAATCCCAGCCCTTCCTTTGCTCAACCATCATTTAATTTTGTAATTTTTCCCCCCGATATCTCCTTGATTTTGCAGCAAATAGCATTGGTTTAGTCCATGCGATTAAATTAATGGCCGGCGTTTTTACGCTGCTGTTCTTTGATTTTTTGTATAAGATAAGGTCCGCAATGACCTTTCAACAAGGCGAAAGCATCATTCTTATTTGTTATTTGAAATGCCGTAAGAGCCGCTACGAGCTAATAAAGTATAGTTCACTTCTCGTTGTTTGAACAATGCCCTTTCGTTTGGTGAATCAAATATTAACTTTGAATAGAATTATCTATATCCTATTTAGGGTGCGCATGGTAATGATTCTGTACCCGGGAATAGTTTTTACTCAGAAATGATTCTTTTTTATTCTGCTCCTGGGAACAATTTCTAAGCATTTAAAAGTGTTTGATAATTGTCCAAAATTTTTTATTCCCGGAACAGAAATACGTTTGGTAAAACCTGAAAATTTCTAGTCTAAAATAATTTTTTAAAATTTTTTAATGATTTAAATACAATTTTTTTTTCTTTCCATTTTCACCTTCTTTTTCCTTAATAGATCACCAGCGGCCGATGACTAACTAGACAAGGGCCGACGCCCTCGCCGAGGTTCGACGTCGCCGTGAGCTGGGTGAGGCTTGGCCTCTCCTTGGCTGGGCGAGGCAATCTCGCCCAGATCTGGCGAGGTCGAGCACGCCCAGCCATCGACAAGGCTCAGCCTCACTAGCCCACAGCCAGCAAGGCCGAGCCTTGCCGGTGGCTAGGAGAGTCGGCCTCGGCCAGATCTGGAGAGACTCTGGTCGAGGCCGAGCTCGCCCAGCCACCAGTGAGGTTCGACCTTGCCGGCCCACTACCAAGGCATCACCCAGATTTGCTGAGCCTCACTGGCCCACCACTAGGCCAGCATCGCCTAGCCAAGGTGGCGATGGGCTAGCGAGGCCGAGTCTCACCAGTGGCTAGGCGAGCATGGCCTTGCCAGATCCGGGTGAGATCACCTCGCCCATCCACGACGAGGCTTGCACCGCTTGGGCGAGGCTCGCCGGTGGCCTAGCGAGGCTCACCTGGCCACCAGCGAGCTCGCTAAACCTCGTCCAGCCACTCACCGGCACTGGCGATGGTGGCCGATGGGTGGCAATGGGGCGGTAGTGGGCTGAGGGAGGAAGAAGAAAAGGAAAGAGAAAGAGAAGAGAAATAAAAAGAAAAGGAAAAAAAACTAATTCTTGAAATTGTTCCCGGGAATAAGAAGCAACTTTTTTTTTATTCTTGATTTTGTTCTAAATCTATTTGTTCCCAGGAACAAAAATTTTAATAAATGGATTTCAATTCCAAATCTATTCTCGGAAACAAAAGAACAGAAATTTTCACTAGTTGGCCAGTTACCAAATAGACCCTTAATGTTTGGGGTAATACAAAATCCAGACGAACCCAGATATGGTCCAGATAAAAAAAAAAAAAAATCTAGTAGATGGAATGTATCCAAATAAGATAATGATTTAGTAGAGAGAATGGCATGCGAGCTTCCACCATCGAAGACTGGTGCACAACCTCAGATTCGAGGTTGCTGGCCTCAGGTCTAGGGCTGCCTGAGGCTGGGCCTCAACCTTGGCGTCGGTTGTGGCCTCTGTGGTTGCAGTCGATGCTGGAGGCCGAGGCGGTCGCGATCCCGAGCTTGCCTCACGTGGGTCGAAACTGGAGCAATGGTTTCCAGAATTTGGACGTCTCGACTATTTCCAAAAGTAATAAACTCGTGAAGTCCGAGTTAAACATGGAATTTGCTTTTAAAATAAGGTTCGGCATATTTCCATTTTTCAGATTATAAGAAATAAATATCCTGCGACATGATTAGTAAATCAGTTAATTTCTGAAGCTGCATTATACAGTTTTAAAACTATTCACCGGTCATTTCAGTTTTCACGAAGATAAGATAATGTCAATCATCTGGGGTCTTAGAAAGATAAACATTTATCTATGTTTAGCTGCTTTTCATCAGTAATAGTAAATTTCATTTATATTTCGTAACTCGACATTACCGTCACTTAGTAATCATCCAACAATATTGTAATTTTTCTCAGTTGGGCATAACTTATAGATCGAGTAATAATTGTATCTCCAAAACTTGAAA
>MU090454.1:0-28614 GCA_014858505.1 Corymbia citriodora subsp. variegata | reverse complement strand
ACTCTTTAAGACATCCCAACACATGGAGAATCCTGACACACGGAGCATTGCCATCTTTTAATTTATGGGTGATGGAATTATATTATTATCATGCATCATGCACCTGTTAACATTGATCTTTTTTGCATCAACAATGAAGGAAACATTCATTACAACAATCTACATCCAGTGAATAACGCCTTTTCATGGATGACATTGCCTTGCCCTTTTCATAACCACATACGTGGATGATGATGATTACATGCTTACATTCTTTCCTTTCTCCCTCATGCCCTTTTATCGTTCACATATAACAATAACAACAACAACATACTTATTCCTTCCATTTTGCAATGATGAGTAATCATTTACATGCATTTTAATACTTATACCCACTTTCTTTCTTCATCACATATTCCTCAAATTGATGAAATGCATTAGTCAAACAGTTGAATAAGAAGCAATGCGTGATCATACTCAAAATGTGAAACTGGTCAGTAAGCAGTCCGACTCGATAAGAAAATTGGCCTTTGAAAGCGAATCGCATTTAGTGAGCAAATCAAACTCAGAAAATAAATATACTCAGACTGAGTAAAAAAATATATTTAGACTGAGGTTCAAAAAATAAACATACTCGATCCAGAAAGTAAATATACCCAAGTTCAAGACGTAAATATACTCAGACTCATAAATTAGATATGCTTGGGTTCGGAAAGTAAATATACTCACCCTCAAAATGTAAATATACTCAAGTTCAAAGAGTAAATATACAGAAACTCAGGTTTAGAAAGTAAGTATGCTCAGACCCAAAAAGTAAATATACTTGGTTTCAGAGAGTATTTCTCAAGTTCAGAACATGAATTAGACTCATCCTTCTACATGCAACATGTTACCTCATCCCAAAAAAAATAACTCGAACACTTGATAGGCATGTAAACAACAATCTAAACATCACAACATATCAATATATCACTATTGAATAAGTCACGCTTATTATCAAATTTAATTATAACTAAAGTCACATAACTACCAATTACGTTAAGAGTGTAAAGTAGATTAGACTAACTTAATGTCTAGAATTTTCACTTACTTTGAACAAATTTGAATAATCAAATACCTTAACCACCTTTTGACTTGAGCAAGATAAAATTCGGGACAAAAGTGGAAGAAGTTTGCTGGAGATCGAGGTTAGACTAATACGGCCAAGGTGAAAGTCTGAATCAAAATTACCAAAGTTGAAGACGATAACAAGAAGTAGATGTGAGGTGATAAGCCACATGAGTCTACGTCTGGTAATCTTACTTATTCCATGGTCATGGGAGAAATGAGTTGATAACTAATGCCTCATGATGATACCTTAGCCATTAGGTGTCATAAACCATGTGAGAGTCTAAATTCAATAGAACAATGACATGGATCCTTTTAAAAGACAAGTGGGTATTAGGTGTCAAGTTTCTATAAGAGTCTCCCTTAGAGTAAGACACTTGGCCTTATATATATTCTTAAAATGACAACCAAGTAGTATCTGCTCTCTCATGCTATCTAAAAGAAAACAAGTGGCTTACTAAGAATGATTAAAAGACATCATAGTGAGAAGAAATTCTCTTCCTTCCGCCAAATAAGTGGGTCACTATTAATGGGAGATTGTGATTAGTACTAGTTAACTAAGTTTAAAAGAACAAGAATACCTCTTCAATTGAATTGCCGTTTGAACATCAATTTTCAAGGGTCTCTTATGGGACCTGTTTAGAGCCACACATGAATTCTCTGAGAACAATGTGATTGGTAAAGGGAGATATGGTATTATCTATAAAGGAACTACATAGGAAGGCAGCTACCTGGCAATTAAAGTGCTTAACTTGGGCCACGGGGGTGCTTCAAAAAGCTTGGTCTCGGAATGTCGAACCTTAGGGGCCATAAGACACCGAAATCTCTTGAAGATATTGAATGTGTGCTGAGGCGTGGATTATCACAGCAACGATTTCAAAGTTTTATTATACGAATACATGGCTTATGGGAGCTTAGAGAATTGGATACACCAAAGAAATGAAGAAGACGTCGAACATGAACATGAATATAAAAAACTAGGACATTTGGGACTAATGCAGAGAATTGGATACACCAAAGAAATGAAGAAGAAGTCGAACATGAACATGAATATGGAAAACTAGGACATTTGGGACTAATGCAAGGGTTAGACATTGTCATTGACATAGCTTCCACAATCGAATATCTTCACGAGGATTGCAGCCCAAAAATTGTACATGGAGATCTAAAGCTGAGCAATGTCCTTTTGGACAACGAGATGATAGGGCAAATTGGGGATTTTGGGCTAGCAAAGATCAGCTTGGCCATGACAACAGAGGCTATGGGCATTGACAACCACAACAGCTTAGTGGCAGTGAAGGGTTCTATAGGCTGTCCCTCCCAGTAAGAAAATGTTCTTATAAATTCTCTAAGTTTTTATCTGCCTTGGCAAAATTTGGATTCATTGCATATTGCTTGATGTACACCATTTTAGAGTATGGCATGGGGTACATGGTATCAACAAAAGGTAATGTGTATAGTTACAACATTCTTTTATTAGAAATTTCCACTAGAAGGAGACCCACGAAAGAGGCTTTCAAGGACCATTTGAATCTCCACACCTTTGTTAAGGTGGCTCTACCAAACCGAGTGATGGAGATCGTGGTCTCGGCCATCTTTAATGGAGAAAACGAGAATGACATTGAGAGGATGAGAGATTGCGTCGCCTCTCCGTCCTAAGGATTGGATTGGAGTTGCGTGTTCGATGGAGTCACTGCAGGATCGGATGGACATGGTCAAAGCACTTAAAGAATTGCATAAGATCAGGGCTAGGTATGGAGCTGAGCAGAGGCCTGATTGAAGCAAGTTCAGCACAGAGATACTTAGACTAGACTATTCTTAGGATTAATTAATTCGGACGGTTCAATTTAAGTACTCTACTTCCATTTGGTCCCCCTCCCCCCGCCCCCCCGGATCTCACTTTGTTCTTTATCTTGATTTTCTGTTTCCAATTTTTCCTCTGGAAGTTCTCTAATAAACTTTAAGTAATTCCTAATAATCGTCAGTTTTTTAACATTAGATAATGTGAGTGCTGCGCGCCATTTGTCACAAAAGAGAGTTTTATTTGACGAATGACACGGATGATCTCATCCCATCATTATCAAATATTGTCAAATTTTTTCGAGAGCCCTTCAGATTCGATGAAACTAAAATTGACCATGTAATTTTGTTTATATGCCTAGGTAAATAGTTTTCTCATTAGATTACTTTCTTTCCTTCACATATTGTTGTAACACCTTTCAATTGCAATACATTATTGCATCAATCCAATGAATTATCCGAATACTTTGATAATATCATAATATCTCACCTCAAACTTAAGGTTGTTCTAAGGAAATCAACTCGAGTTTAGAAACTAGAAAACCAAGCAAGAAAAGGAGCCTTTGTAAGACCATGCACGGTTTGAACATCGGAAGGGACATGGACAAGATCAATAGTTCCTCGAAAATTATGATTTTGAGTAGGGTAATAATGGTTGTTCTCAATATTCAAATCCACAGATAAGGGAGACTCGACCCAAAGGCGTGGCAGTAGTTTGTGGGAACTTAATCGAGCGAATTTTAGCTTGCATATCAGCAATCTTTCGAGCCGCCTGTGCCACAAAATTACCTGCATTTCAATTCTTTTGTCAATTAGAGAAGTTTTTGGACTGATGGAATTCATAATCTTGTATCTTTTTAATGTATCTATATTCCAGATCAACTCTAAATTACAAAGGCATCAAATTCTTTTCTGACCAAATCTGTAAGCTCTGGGAAGAACAGAATTAGAATCAAATCAGAGTGCCATATTAATTTGGGGAAGGATTATCATCACCGCAATTCTACATCTGGAAAAATATCCATTGCTGGGAACGAGCATGTCCTTTTGGGGCAGTTTGCTATCCATTACAAGAGTATTAGATGGCGGAAATGTGAATCCTCCAAGCACAGTGTTATTTCTAGCAAGCGTGCTAATGCCACTTTGTTTTGAGTGGAGGGAAAAGGTCTACGAGCTGAAGTAATTTTAGCCTGGAAACCTCGCCAAGCTGCTGGCCACACGCTTGGCACTTCGGTGTGGTTTTGCAGAATTCTGTTTAGGATTTTAGTCATTTAACGATGGTATTGGATTGGAAGATAGGTATATTATAAGTGGAACATTCTGGAGAGCGCTTGTCAAGATGCAACCTCCCTTCCTTTAGATAAATGGAAGAATCCCATGCCATATTTTTGGAAAAACCTATCACTTCAATATAACATCTTGGGCCCGTCACTCTACATATTATCTTTTTTTGAACCTCACTGGACTCTCACAGTTTTGTTCTTATGGCAAAGCCCATAAAATGCATACATTTAGATAGAGAATCTAAAACCTTATAAGCCAATCCAGGACTTCCTCCGTAGGTAATGTGGGACAAGAGATATGCCCCCTCCTCATGCACATCCGAGGACCAAGGTGTGGGTATATCGCCATCCCTCCTCCTTGTGCACCGCTACCTAGGCCGTCACACTCTCCACCACTTTGAGCACAGCATCCTCGCACCCTCATTATGCATGTCCAGGGACTGAGGTGCGGACGCATTGTCAAGACTCCTCCTCATGCACTACCACTTGGGCCATCACACTCCCCAATGCTTTAAGCACATCGTCTTCGTTGTGGCACCACACGCAATCAAGCGTCGGCTCTGATATCACCTAATCCTAAATTTGCCATTGTACACATATTATCTGCTTTGAACCTCACTAGGCCCTCACATTTTTATTCCTCTAGTACAAATAAAGAATCCAAAACCTTAAAAGCCAATTCAAGATTCTTTCCCTACATGATGTGGCGTACGAGACGTGCCCCCTCCCTACACATGTCCAGGGATAGACATCCCTCCTCTCCACGCATCGTCGCCTGGGCCATCAGACTAGTGGAACAAAACAACAAGGGCTTAGTGGAATCCAAAACAGATAATATGTGTATAGTGACAAACCCAGGATGTTACATTCAGCACCTAAGGGGCCCATTTATTCATGTAATCCCAATACAAAACATGCCCTAACAGCAGAAAATTTGTTAGTTTGTATCGTATTGTCTATTGGCAAAGAATATTTGGAAAGTGAACCAAGAGTGTAAGGATCTGGGACTCGTTAAGTAATATTGTCCACTTTGGACCAAGGCCCACACGGCTTTAAAACACGTTACTCAAGGGAGAGGGATCACAGCATTATAAACCATCACAGACTCCCCTTAAGCGATGTGGGACAAGAGACATGTCCCCCCTCCCTTGCACATGTCCGAGGACCGAGGCGCGGACGCACCACCATCCCTCCTCCCAACGCACCGTCGCTCAGGCTGTCACATTCTCCCCCCCCCCCCCTAGCATAGGGCGGTCGAGAGCCGACTCTGATACCATTCGTAAGGACCCGGGGCTCGTTGAATAATATTGTCCGCTTTGGGCCGAAGCTCGCACGGCTTTAAAACGCGTTACTCAGGGGAGAGAGATCCCAGCCTTATAAATCATCCCAGGACTCCCCCCTAAGCGATGTGGGACAAGAGACATGTCCCCTCTCTCTTGCGCACGTTCGAGGACTGAGACGCGAACGCACCGCCATCCCTCCTCCCCACGCACCGTCGCTCAGGCTATCACCAAGAGTGGAACCCAAAATTCAGTTAGAATCTTCATGAAGTTGCATCTTCTAGATTAACATGATTATTTTCTGGTTAATATTCATCTTGAAGTGAAGAAGATTGCGTCTTACGTAGAGCAACAACTCTATATGCTTCTTGTGAAGAATTATTGCATCATTGGTAAAAAGATGTTGAACAAGTTATCTAGCCATCAGTCCCAACCACTTCTAAACTTTTTGGTATACTAGACATCCTTGCTTTTGGCTATGTTTCCGAAATCTTAGAAATCTCAGAGAAGCCGTCTGGAACTCTTATATTACCAAAAGCTTTAAGAGGATAGATCATTGAATGATCTTGAATTGTATGGCATTGTAAGGCCCGGTGGCAAGGCCCTTGAGCCAACCCACTGAACTTACAGTCTTGAATGTTTTCGACCAAAGGGTTTGCGACTACTGGCATTTGCAGAAGTAATGTCGTATGAACTTGGTCTGAGATTGCAACATGCCTGTGGTCAAGTTAAATATCCATGTTTGTGATCTTGAAATCACCTTTGGTCAATCTTGTAGACAGCAGTCCTAGTGGTTTAGGTTGCCTTCACTGTGACCTTCTTTGGTTCAGTTTCCAATTGACTTGCGTTTTATATTTTTTGTTTTTCGGTTGAGTGCTACTTGCGAACCATAGTAGCCCAAGATAAAGATTTTTTCATCGACTTGGTGTTTGTTTATTGGTGCTCTCCAATAAGAATGCTTCTGGCTTGGCTCTTTTACTAAAGTGTGACACATGAACATTGTAATGAAGCTTGAAAAATAAGCACATGGAAGCTGTTCCTTGAAGCATGATTTTGCTCGGTTCAGCTCCAATTTTGCACAGTTGAAGCTTACCGATTTTCTTGGAAATCCTCATTCGTATGCTATTTTTATGTAACACGGTGACTTTCCTAGCTCTCTTTACTTCGCTTTTGTCCAAAAAACTATCGAGCCTCCTCTTTGTGCCTCCTGAACTCTTTTTTGGTCCCATCCATTTGTATGTGCATGCGCAAATATATGATTGAAACGCTGATATGTGACCTTGGAAAAAGAGACTAGGCGGTTCTAGCTACTGGAAATTGTTTTTCCCTATTGCTCGACTCTTTTCTCATGAAATCTTTTGACTTTTTTCTTTTTTTTATCACTTGGCCATGTTGTTGTCATATTTAGATCCCCCAATAAAGGGCGAGAAGAAATTACCTGCTGTCCAGACATTTATTATGGAATAGGAAGCAGTTATTCATGAAATCCTCATGTTTAACTGCATCAATTTCTATGGCGAATTGTTTCTATTCCTGGTTAGATGGATGGTTCATACTTCTACATTTATAGATTCTTCATGTTCATTCGTGTCAGTGTTTGTCTTGATCGTTTGGCTTTTTGGTAATAATTACTCAAATTATTTCACTGGCATAGCCCACAATCAGTTTAAAATGCTTAGACATGAATGGATTTATATAATTTTCCCCATTGATATCTGCTTCCATGAAATTTGTTTTTACATGCTGCTGCTTTAATTGAGAGTATCTTCTCTTAGTGAACATGCTAATATCAGAGGTGCAATGGGGATCCACTACGTGTATACATGGATTTGGGGGCTGGATGAAGGTGATCAGGCCGAGAAGATATGTTCATCAGTTACCATGCAAGAGACAATGTTCAGTCAACCTATGTTGCTTCACTTTTCCGTAATGGTAGAAATTATCACATTTCTTCTTATAAGGACAATGTGAGCAATCATCTCACCAATCCCTCTCGAGTTTCATCTTGATTCTCTCCCTACTAACTTATGATGCCTTTAATGTATTAAATCTTGTTTTTTTCACCCAAAATATGCTGGTTTATCGGTCTTCCTCTTGTCGCTGTCCTCAAAGGAACGAACTCGCAAAAAAGCCATTCAATTTGCTGTCTCACTATTCATTTGGCAAGTGCTTAAATAAACTTGCATATTTATCCAATCGGGTGGGGTTTCGCCGCATAAGATGGCGTCTTGATCAATGGAAAAGCACATTCTTTTAAAGGGAAAAATTGTCCAAAAAGTTCTAAGCTTATTGCACTTTTGTCAATTCAGTCCCAAATCTTTCAATTTTGCCAATTGAATCCTAAAAATTTTCACTTTTTATTAATTGAGTCCATCTTGCCAATTTTGGTTGGAATTCATGGACGCATATGCTAGATGTCTTACTTGGCACAACCAACGCAAATGTCACAGACCAATTGATCTAGCGTTCCTTTTGAACCGTGCGGTTTTACGATTTTTCCCAAGTAACCTTTCCCACTCAACTCACAAGGATTTTAGAGAGAGAAGCTCTAAATTGTATTTCCCTAGTGAATGAGGTGATACAAATGAGAGGGAGGAGACCCCTATATCATACAGTTGAGATCGTATCTCTCCAACTACCACCTACCTACCTTTATTACATAGGTGTACGATTACCATATCGCCCGCCCCTAGGAATATTCTAGAATACTTAAGAAAACCTTAGGATTTAGGAATACTGGTTGAGGAGTCGCTCGTTCCAGAGGATCGGTCACGGTGTCGTGCAGGAACCCTTCTGGATCGTTCACATCTTCGAACCATAATACTAATGTGGACTTGGATTTTTTTTGGAATTTTTTCTTCTTTTTTTCCCCCTCTCTCTTCTTCCTCAGCCAACCGCCTTGCCTCGGGAGATCCAATTGCCTATGCCGTGCATATCTTACGAACTCTATATCCCTCCAAAGAAATATTGTCATCAGAAATTCATCATCTCAAAATTAGTAAAGCAGCCTCCCAAGAGATAAAGCCACTCCGGAGGGAATCGACACTCGCAAAATCTTTTCCATATTGAGATTAATTGGCCCTCCTACGTTTATTTCTCTGAGGGCTTTGAAATATGATCAAGTGAACAACAAATGATTCACTTTAAGACTCCATTCGTTTCGCAAAAAATATGACATTTTCAAAAAAATATTTTTCAAGAAATCATTTTTTAAGAAAACGTAATTATTTTATGATCTTCGAGTGAAACCTAAAAATAAAGTGGAAAATATTTTCCACTATTCGGTAGGGAAAATATTTTCCTTTATACACTCTTTTTCAATAATTTTATTATTATTATTTATTTATTGAAATCAATTTTTAATTATTTTTTTATTAAATTATTTTTTCTTTTATTCTTTATCTTTTTTTCTATGTTTACCCTTCTTCCTTGGCCGGTTGCCAACTACGACGATGAACGATGACCGGCCATAGGCAAGTCTTGAGCTCACCTCGCCGGCAAGGCTCGAGGCTTGCCCACCTTTGGTAAGGTTAGGCTCACGGCTCGCTAGCTTGAGGCAACAAGGCTCAAGCCTTGCTAGATCAGTGAGCTATGAGTTCAGCTTGCCTATGGCCCATCGCTGGCTATTGTGTAACCGGTGGTCGGTCGAAAAAGAAGAAGAGCAAAAAGAAAGAAAGAAAGAAAGAAAAAAGAAAAAGGAAAAATAATGAAAAATCGATTTTATTAAAAATAACAACAAATTGAATTTAAAAATAAAAGAAGAAGAAGAAGAAGAAGAAGAAGAAGTGGGGACTAGTAGAGGGTGTGAGATAAGAGAAGATAAGTGTGGAAAATGTTTTCCACTTTTCGAATTGGGAAGGGGGAGGATAAGGATCGGAAGAGGAGAATCCCATCAGAAAAAGCTTCAAATGAGCAAGTAGTAGTACACAAGCGCGTGTGCGAAGACTACGAGACAAGGCAAGTCAAGTCATCACCATTAATATCGCAGCCCCTTCGTCTTCTCGATTATGGGTTAAAATGGTGGACGAAAATTGAGGACAATCAACAGTGTTTGAAAAGACTCCATTTTTAATTTTCTTGGATGGCTTTGGAGCTAGCATCATCTCTTTTGCGTTGCGCTGGCAACTTATGGACAAGAGACAGGATAAGTACACTAAGGCTCCATTTGGTAATACTCCTATTTCTCTATTTTTCTGTTCTTTTGTTCCCTGAAATAGAAAAAGAACAGAAATCCATCTGGTAACGCAAACTGATTTTTCTGTTCCCCATAATAAAAATTTATTCCTGAGAATAAATTTGGAGTAGAAATAAGAAGTATAATTTTCTACTTCTTATTCCTGAGAAAAAAACAAGAAACAATTTCTTCTATTGGGAAACCCTAAATTGAGATTTCTTCTCTTCAGTTGAGCCCAACCAGCCCCTCCTCTGTTCTCCGCTCACCTCCGCCTTCCTCCACTCGCGTCACCTCTGCCTTCCCTTCTCCGATGGTGTCACCTCCGGTCACTTGCCTCCAATCACGTTGCCTTCGTTCACCTCACATTTGCTCGCCTCTCTCCGATCGGCTTTGGTGGCGTTGCATTGCCTCTACTCACCTCTCTCTAGTCGCCTCTGGTTGAGTCACATCCACTCACCTCTCTCTGGTTGCGTCGCCTCCGGTCACTCGATTCCAGTCACGTTGGCTTTGCTCGCCTTTACTCACCTCTCTCCAATCGCCTTTGGTTGTGTCACCTCCGCTCGCCTCTCTCTGGTTGCGTTGCTTCCGGTCACTCGGCTTCACTCGTGTCCGAATGCCATGGATGTGTTATCTTGACGAGGTCGCCAAAAAAAAAATCGCCCTATTGAAATAAAAACAAAAAAAGAGGGATGCAACATGAGGACTTCCCAAGATGTCACCCATCCTAATACTAGTCTCACCCAAGCACGCTTAACTTCGGAGTTCTGATGGAATCTGATGCATTAGTGCTGGTATGATCGCACCCATTGCAAACATATTTGAAGCAAAGCCCTTTCTCTTCTTATTAGCGCAATCACTGATTAATTAACTGGTGTTGCCTCTGCTCGACTCTCTTCGGTCGCCTTTCTGCAATTGCATTGCCTATGGTTGCATTGCCTTGGGTCACTTCTCTTTGGCCGCATCAAATCTGGTCACGTCACCTTCAATTGCCTCTCTCCAATCGCTCGCCTCCGGTCGCGTCACATCTCTTGGTCACCTCTTTTCGTGCGTGCCTTGATATCCGTATCTTCTCTCGTGCTCATCTCACCTTGAATCCAGGTATTTCTCTTTGATTCCTTCTTTGCTTTTGAGTCGAGAATAAATCCTCCTTTTCAAGTCAAAACTAGTTGTTGGCATTCTATTTTTCTGTGAGTTCTCTATAATTTTCTCACACGTCTGTGTTCTGTTGCCCTTGTTTGATGGCCATTGTCTGCTGGGTTTTGCTAATCCATTGGCACTCAAAGTCGACACCGAACAATATGCTTTATTTTGAATTTTATAACTCTCTGGAAGGTATATTGGTCGTCTCCATCAGATGCGCATTGGATGTTGCATAACTGTGATATCTTGATTGGAGGAGTCTTGGGTCCAGTGGACATCTCACCATGTTAAGAAATTTGTTTTTGCCTAAAATTTTTGGTTGCGCCATAAGACATGAATTTATTTTGATATCGACTTCATGAGTGTGTGGCTTCTTCTAATCCTGTTGTCTTATATCTTTGTAAATGGTCACAACATGCTAGGATGGTACATATAGCTATAGTCATTCTTGCACTGAATGCACAATTGACTTTTCTTGGTTTGGTCTTGTATGCAGTCAACCAATATGTTGTTAGTCAATTTCTTTTCCAGTTCTACATGTGTCATCTTTCCAAGTGATTGATTATTCTGCATTCTTCTTCTGAAATTTTACCCCCGGCATAGTATGTGAAGTTCTTGTAGTAATTATTGTATTAATAGATGGAGTCTTCTCATATTCTTTATTTGGAGGAAGCTTCCGAACCCTGCAAATAATGTTCGCTAGTGGAGAAAGGCTGACTATCGTGGGCCATAAGTATGGATGTCATGAGTTAGAATTCCTAGGTGATTCATATTTAGTTTTACTGGGATGCATAGGTAATGGCAAGGGTGTTACTAAGATCGATTGCAAATAGAATCGAAGTCTTGAATTAAGAGTGGTTGCTTAAACTTTACCTGTTGGTTTACTCTGTACAATCTTGCACCAAATAAAGCACAAATCTGGCTAGTTTAGGCCTTGTATTAATGGACAAGTTGGGACTACGATTGCCATTTCTGATCTTTAAGTTTTCTATTGCCATATTATGCTGAGATCTTAAGTCTGCATAATCTCATGCATTCTTTAATTGATTGTATTTTGTTATGACTTTCTAAATCAAAGTTTTAATTTTGTGAATATAAACCCTTTTGATATCATTGTTGTGGGATGCAAGTTTTTCCCTTTGTTGGTCACTAGTTTCGAATTATGTTCCTAAATCAATCATTTGCATGTGAAAAGCAGGATGGCCGCCGAGTGCGTGTAATTGAAAGGGACTTGTCAAAGCATGACGGATTGTCGGAGAGCTATTGCAACTAGGTGATTAACTCAAACTAATTGAGTTCTGACTTGAAGGTAAGTCTTGTGAAGCTTTCTACATTTCTTGACAATGATTCGGGTGCTACTCACCATCGCTTCGGGTGCTACTCACCATCACTTGATAGTAGTTACCATTGCTTGGTTATGATTGTATTTATTATTCTTGTTCCCACAAGTAATGAAAATTAAATCTGCTTACTAAATTGAACATGGTGAATGCAGACTGAGTGGAGACAATAGATGCACAACAAGTGTATGGTTATGCACTCTTCAAGGATGGACAATATGCTTTATTTCTGAGTAATCGTTTTGCCTTTGTTTTTAGGAGCAATTGTTCACATTAAAGGAAGAACTTCCTGTAACATGGGGTCAAACCTGTGAACCTTATGGGGCTAATTAGAAACTAGAGTATTCTCCCATGTGCTAGGGTAGCTCCCCACCTTATTCGTCTAGGTAAATTATGAAAGTCTTTCATTGAAACTTCAACTTTATATAAACATTTTGCAATAGGAACACTTGGTTTGTGCTGAAAGAACATATCTTCTATATTTTCTTGATACAATGTGTGAAGAATTACACCCAAAATAATATATTTTGGACTGATGGAAAAAAAATTGTATATATGTGATGGATGAACGAGAGCAAATATATTGAGTAATCATTCACAAAAGCAAAGATGAATAGATGCTTTTCATTTAAAAGCAGGCCATCATTCTTCAACCAGTTTATCACCATGTATATTGTGATAGTCCTTGAGATATAATTTGACAATTGTGAACATTTAGTAATTACTCCTTGTGTTGTATGGGCAGATTAAGAGGGAGATCAAAATATTGCAAACCTTTGTGGTGGACTTGATATAGTGAAGCAATCCAGGTATTGTTAAAGATCAGCAGTCAAAGACCCAAGTTTGATTTTTGAATATGTTAATAACAAATTTCAAAGTGTTATATCCGACCCTTCCTGACGAAGATATTCGCTATTATATTTATGAACTTTGAAAGCAAGCCTCTCCTCCCCCCCCCCCCCCCCCAACACACAAAAAAACTCATTTACAATTACAATTGCTTTTGTCCTTAGCTTTTTTTCTCTACTTGTTTCTTGGCTCTTGTTGTTAAGTGGTGCCTATAGTTGAAGCCTATAACTTTAAGATTAGTTTTGATTTCGATCTTTCTAGCAATGTGAGTAGCGAAGAAATCCTATGACTTGTTTTACTGTAAAAGATATTGTTGATGTTTACAACAATATTGTTGTCTTTTTGCAATCCTTTAAAATTTCATATATGATTGTTTTTGCTTTTTGCTTAGCTTGGTGAGCTTGTAGGAAGCTATGAGTCTGACATTTCGTAATTAGTCTTTTCCTTGAAGATAGAGAACTAGAAAATATATAATTGAAGTTTTCTTAATTGATGTTTTGAGGGAAATGTTTACTTTGTATTAATTGAATCCCAAAGCCACAAGTTGAAGTCACCTTGCGATGTTTACATCTCATTATTTGAATTTCTTGAGAAAAAAAAGTTACTGTTTGGACTATACAAGGTGAGCATTGTCTTAGTTAAACCTTTTTGGGGACATATACCTCCCTACCAATGTATTGGATATATAAAACCACACTTTTATTAACATTTTATATATAATAAGAAACTATACTTTTCTTCCCTATACTTTTATGCTTTTTCTAGTCAGCTCACAATACTTTTAATTTGTCTAATTGAGCCCGATTATCTTGGTTGATGTCAGAAGCAGAAAATATAGCAACGAGGGAAAGAAGTTGGCTCATCGATGAGTGAGAATATTCTTCTAGCGATTCCTATCAAGGAGTTTTTAGGCAAGTTTTAGGCTTTAGACACGATGTTGAGTTATCTAAACCAACCTGGTTTCCTTAGGTAAGGACCTGGGGCTCGCTAAGTAATATTGTCCGCTTTAGGCCGATGCCCGCACGGCTTTAAAACGCGTTACTCAGGGAAGAGGGATCCTAGCCTTATAAACCATCCCAGACCTCCCCCCCTAGGCGATGTGGGACTCCCCCCTAGGCAAGAGACATGTGACCCCCCTCCCTTGCGCACGTCCGAGGACCGAGGTGTGGACGCACCGCCATCCTTCCTCCTCGCGCACCGTCGCCTAGGCTGTCACATTACAGTAAATTGTCAAGACCCGAATGGATAAGGGAGATTGTTTATGGACATTCAAATAGGATATATGAAGTATTTAGGTTGGAGAGACATGATTTTCTAAACTTATATGATTTAATGAGGAAAAGAGGTTGGTTGAAAGATAGTCAATATGTAAAGGTAGATGAACAAGCTGGGATTTTCTTATTTGTGGTTGGTCACAAAAGCTCTAACAGAGATTTATGTGAGAGATTTCAACATTTGAGAGAAACAATAAGTAAGTATTTCACTAGAGTGTTGAAAGCATTATTCAAATTGTCGAAAGAGATTATCGGGCCACATTCCTTTGATGTTGTTTCGAAAGAGATTCTTATTGATCCTAATCATAAATGCTACTTCAAGGTATGATTTTTCTATCAATTTTAGACCATTAAATACATGAGGCTGATAATCTTGTGTAACGCTAGATTTTTATAAAATTACGGGATTGCATTGGTGCTATTGATGTCACCTATATTAGTGCTTCCGTCCCGGTGTTACAGCAGATCCCATTTAGAGGCAGGAAAAGGAGTACCACTCAAAATGTGATATGTGCTTGTTCATTTAATATGAAATTTACTTTCGTGTATGCTGGTTGGGAAGGATCTACTAATGATTATCAAATTCTCTCGGCAGCACTTGAGACTCCTTGACTGCAATTTCCTCGAGCACCACCTGGTATTTGTTTTGTCTATATGAACTAATTTTTTTTTATGATTGTATAGCTATTGCATATCACAACAAATTTGTATATCTTCTTATAGGTAAATATTACGTGGTAGATTTTAGTTATGCAGCACTTTCAAGATTTTTAACTTCATTTAAAGGCGAGCGGTATCATATAAATGATTACAGAGGTAGCAGGAGAGGGCTTAGAACAGTTAAAGAACTGTTCAACCATAGACACTCTTCATTGAGGAATGTCATTGAGAGGTCATTTAGGGCATTAAAAAATCGCTTCTTCATTTTAAGACACACGCCTCCATTTTCGATTCTAAAGCAAGCATTTATTGTAATTGCATGTTGTGCTCACCATA
The DNA here is from genome assembly GCA_014858505.1 of Corymbia citriodora subsp. variegata. Classification (NCBI taxonomy): domain Eukaryota; kingdom Viridiplantae; phylum Streptophyta; class Magnoliopsida; order Myrtales; family Myrtaceae; genus Corymbia; species Corymbia citriodora. Next base: position 13,392 of record MU090454.1, on the reverse strand, counting down.
ATTTCATTCGCGACCAAGACAAAATGGGCAAAAACTTTGCCTAATATGGAGATCTGAACTACCCATTTGGACCTACACAAGAGGAGATTGTAGATGATACATCACTCAAGAGGGTGGCTGAGATAAACATGATTAGGAAAAATATTGCAAACAATATGACAAGAGATCACAATATGGATGAGATTCCATGACTTTGTATTTCTGATTTTTGTAATGTGTTTATAAACTATTATGAATACATTTCTTGACTTTGTATTTCTAACTTTTACATTTTTGTTAATTGTATTAACGTCATTCAATTCTATATTATTTTATAGAAACACGTCTTATCTATTTTGGTAAATGATGTGTCAAGATGAATAATCATTGGTTATTCTATAGCAATAGAGATTCGCTAAATTGTTGAGTTTTAGAAAAAGAAATTGACATTCTTCGATTTGCAAATGTAGTTTAAGCTTACCAGTCATTCAAATGAGTAAAATGCAAATAATCTCTAGCAAAAGCAAATGCTCTAGCCTTAAGAATTAATTGCATCTAATTAGACAAATTTATTCTTTTGATTAAAACAAACTTTCCTAAAGAGGGATGAAAAATAAAATAAAAGGATCTAGAAAAGATCTACTTTAGTTGCTTGGGTTGAGATTTGTGGTGAATGTTAAAACATAGAATCATTTTTCTTTTTATTCCAGCACACAATAATAGTCTCTTGACTATTAAAAAAATAAAATAAAATTGGGAATAGAAATCTTACTAATGGAAATATACAAAAGAGGTAAAAAGTTTATATGAACTAATCCTTAATGCAAATCTATAATTAGTGTAATGAGATTTTGATCTTGTCAATTTTATATAATCTCTAATCTATTATTCTAATCTCTTCATTTTTCTTTTTTAAAATTAAAATTGGAAATAGAAATAGAAATTACGTGCAGTTTTTACCAAATAGATTTATCTTCTTTTACTATTCTAGAAATAGAAATTTCGTGCAGTTACCAAACACGTTCTTTTGCTCAGAAATTATTCCTCGGAATAAAAATAGAAAAGAACTAATTCTGAAAAGAAATTGTTTCCGAGAACAAAAATGTTACCAAACACACCCTAAAAATGTTAAAACTTGTATACGGTGCTTACTTTGATGCCATAAGTTTTTAGCATCATTTGTATATTCATATAACATTCGTGAAGCTCATAAAGGCAGAGAACTCCTGCAAAAGGGAGTAACAAGTCAAACGTATGGAGGCTCATGAAGGGACTTCGAGTGCGTTTGGTACAGCATTCCCAAGGGGCTTTCAGCCCTGAAAGCCCCTTGGGAAAATGCTGAACCGTTTGGTTCAGCTTTGAAGCCAGCTTTTAGTTGAAAGCTGGCCTTCAAAATGCTGAAAGCCCAAGGCTGGTAGGGACTAGCCTTGGGCTTTCAGCATCCCTGGAATGCTAAAATCACTATTTTTCCTTCCAAAACTACCCTCGCTGATTTTTCATATTTCTGATTTCACCCCTAAATATATATTTTTTAAAATTGAAAAATGAGACAGCCCTTCACCGGTCCGGCGAAGGGCTGCGGCCGCCGGCGAGCCAGATCTGGCGCCGGCAACCGTCGAGCGACCCTCGGCGAGGGCCGTTGGAGGTCGCCCGACCTCGGGCGACCCTCGGCGAGGGTCGCGCGACCCAGCCAAAGGCCGTCGAAGGTCAGGGGCCGCGCGACCCAAGCGACTGCCGCCTGGGTCTCGCGGCCGCGGGCGGCCCTCGCCTGGGTCTCGCGAGGGTCGCGTGACCACCGGCCGTCGTCACGCGACCCTCGCGAGATCCAGGCGAGGGCCGCCCGCGGCCGCGAGACCCAGGCGGCGGTCGCCTGGGTCGCCCGAGGTCGGGCGACCTCTGGCGGCCTCGGCTTGGTCATGCGACCCTCACCAGAGGTCGCCCGACCTCGAGCGACCTCGGCCGACGGCCGCCGGCGCCAGATCTGGCTCGCCAGCGGCCGTAGCCCTTCACCGGTCCGGCGAAGGGTTTAGGCCATTTTTAAAAATAATTATATATATATATACACACACATATATTATACCCATCAAAGCCTATTGTGAAAGTTTTTTTTACCAAACGCACATTCAACTCAAAATCCATTTGTAAAAAAATTTTACCAAACACAATTGCATTTCCCCAAGTAGCTTTGGGCTTTCAGCATTTGCATTAGACTGAAAGCCCCTTGCAAATGCTGTACCAAACGCACCCGAAAACGCCAGGAAAAATTCCAGCCTCAGAAATCAGTTTTTTGGGCTGGTTTTCCTCTTGATTTTTGATGATCAAAACATGTTACAAAAACACATGTATGATTCTTACCTTGCTTATTAGTTTCTTTTTGAAGCAGCTCTTAGGCGAGGAAGCCAAGGAACTATCCTCTAAAGGCGCCTGGAATTTGGCTCCTTCAAACCGGACAATGAGACCTGCAAAGAAAGAATTGACAACGAAGGTTTTTTCTGGTCCCTAAAAATAGTCTCCTAGACCTCTTTTTCCGTTCCACTTAAACACGAAACCAACTATATTTATTATAGTTTAGGTCACAAGTCATGGTTTTCCTCAGTCGTCCCTCATGTTTCTCAAAAATGCTCGCTTTCTCTCACCCGTGAACGACTGGGCTCAACACCTGGAAAAAATTTCAGGGCCTTCCTTTGCCCGCCAAGAGGGTATTTTTCGGGGGGCTTTAGGAGGCCTTCCCGATCTCCTTTTGGGACGTGCGATCTAGTTGAAGGTTTTGGCCAGTTCTGAATGGAAGTCTCTGAAAATTCCACTTTTCCCTCGAGTCAGGAATTTCTGATTCCGCTCTTTTGAGTTGCTCGTGGGGGCGTCTCTTGAGACAATCCTGAGCTCTCCTTAGTGCCTCTTGTCTCCAACTTTTTATGCCCAAAAAGAGCCTTCTTCAGAGATCTTGTCTACTGAATTAGCCGATCTTTTGGTCGGTCTTTGCCCCTCTACCAAGCCTGCCAACTGAGCTACTTCACCCATTCTCTGACCTGGCCAAAATTTTCAACTTTTGCAGCTGTTGTGTGTGGGGATTTTGTTGCGGTTTTCACGGCCTTCAGTAGCTTATCCCTGGCCAATTTTTGTCCACTTTCACCACTAATTATGATCTTCCATCTCGGGCAGATATCAGGCTCATTGGGCGGTTGGGTAGAATATGGTGGGGCCACAAATTCGCTTACTCAGCAGCTTCGAATTGAGATTAAATCATGGACTAAGTTTTGGCAGCTGGTTTAAGTGTTTTAATCCATCAATTTGGCTGCAATTTTTGGTCAATTAGCAAGCTTGTGTGTAGTTCTTTCGGCCCTTGACCGTACTTTACCATTCTGTTCTCCCGATTTTGTGGAAACATCCCTCAAAGTTGGCCATTTTCTTGTTCGAGAATGCCCAATTTAACACAATTTGATCCTTTTGGCTCAATTTGATTAATTCGACCCAGCCCAAGTTCAATTTCAAGCTAAATTAGGGGCCAAGATGATGAAAGTGATGATCTAAGGGCTCGGGCAAAACTTTGTAAAATTTGCAAATTGGCCCTCAACTTTTGGAAATTGCATTTTGGCCTCAACTTGCTGTTTAATTCCAGTCTGATCCCATGGCTTGGCTAGTCACACTCAATCCTCAGCTCCAACTTTCTCTTCTTCTCTTCTTTTTCTTCCCTTCTTTTTTGGGTTGATTTCAAGAAGAATAAATCCATTTACAAATTATACTAAATTTCTAGGTAATCTAGATGCAAGAACTTAACAGGAAATATTTTGTGTAAAAACAAGTTCCAATTTTTTTGGAAATATGTAAACATAACCTTGGGATAAAAATTTAGGTGTCAATAATATTTATAAAAATTAACCATAGCATCCCATCGAACTAGTGTAACTATTCATAAAGGAGTTACAGTTATTTTTTATTTTTTTAATTCCGAGTTTTATTATTTCATACCTATTCGGACATTATTTCTTAATCCTTGGAAGGTAGTGTATGTTCGAATATAACTTCACATTTTTGTTATTAATTACTATACATGTTTGTTCAATCATAATCTTCTTCTTCCATTTCTCATTTTGTTTTGAAAGAATATACAACCATTATTTCCAATTATTTCGTAGAGAGACTTCGGAGAAATACTTGAATTGCTATTTATTATTCTCATTTGAGACTTTATTGTATCTTATAGAATTTTTACCAATGGCCATTAGCAATATTGTGGGGCAAATAAATCCTTAAAGAAAATGATATCACGCCTCAAAGTCCGATTTGATTGTTCTATTGATTCAAACCCATATTAAGTTCGTTGTTTTATCCAAGTTCATAGGTATTTTTCCTACAGTTACAGCATTCATTAATTGGAAATGTTCATTGAGAGGAGACCCATAGAATAGGCTTTCAAGGACCATTTGAATCTCTGCATCTTTGTTAAGGTGGCTTTGGCAAACCGAATGATTTGAGATCATGGACTCAGACATCCTTAACAGAGAAAACGAGAATGACATTGAGAGAATAAGAGACTGTGTCACCAATGTCTTAAGGATTGGAGTTGCACATTCAATGGAGCCGCCATGGGACCGGATGGACATGGCCGAAGCTCTCAACTGCATAAGATTAGGGCTAGGTATGGAGCCAAATAGAGGCTTGGTTGAAGCAAGTTCAGCACACAAACACCTAGACTAGATTATTCTTAGGATTAATTTAGCTTCGAACGAGAAAAATTCGGATGGTTCAATATAAGTACTCCATCTCCATCCCACCCACCCACCCCCCCCCCAACGATCTCACTATTTTCTTTATCTGAATTTTCTTTTTCTAATTTTTCATCTGGAAGTCTATCTCTAATAAATTTTAAGTAATTTCTCTCACTATTAGATAATGTTAGTGCTACGTGCCTTTCGTTGTAAAAAGGAGTTTCATTTGATGACTAACGCGGATGATCTTCTGTTAGATCTAATGAAATTAAAATTTACTGTGTAACTTTGCTTATATTCCTAGGTAAATAGTTTTCTCATTAGATTACTTACTTTCCTTCACATATTGTTTAAATACTTTTTAATTGCAATACACTATGGCGTTATCTGATAATATCATAATCTCTCTCCTCAAACTCAAGGTTTTTCTAAGGAAATCCACTGGTGTTCGGAAACTAGAAAACCAAGCAAGAAAGGAGCCTTTGTAGGACCATCCGTGGTTTGAACATCAGAAGGGACATGGACAAGATCAACAGTTCCTCGCAAAGAACCTTTCTTCTTCTTCTTTTTCCATTCTTCTGCCATGTAATGTGGATGCTGATTTTTCTTTAATTTGTACAAGAGTTTTGCGAGATTGAAAAGGAGCTTTCTGCTACTTCATCTATTATCTGGTCATCTTTGTGCCTCCCTGTTTCATAATCTTGTGTTCATTTCAGGCACAAGGTTCAGATTTACGTTGAAAGAAGAGCTGAAAATAGCTGCCGCATCCAATGATGTCAAAGATGTACTTGCTGCTAAGATCAGTAAAAAGCGCATTGGAACAGAAGAATGGGCCGATAACATTCCTCTATCGGCTGCTTTATCTCATATACATGTTTTTTGGTAGAAGTTCTTCTTGTACATGTAGCCTCTATTTTTTTTTCTCAACATCTGTATATGATTTGTATTTTCGGTTTGAATGTTACTTCCCATTGATGAGATGGGATCGATGTTTTTCCCCTTTTTCGGTATGGCGGGTTGATCTGATTATGTCAGGCGATGAGCTAGTTAAAGCCATTGCTTACATCTATGAGTTGCAATTGTTTTGGGTTGTCTTCAGTCTACCTCATGAACATGAACCGACGTTGCCAGAAGAGTGCGATAGGTTGGTTTGGTGGATTGGCTTCACAAGTGACCATTTCTCAAAGATAAATTCACGCTTATAATGTTGAAAACCAATGATTTAGGAGTCGCAAAGCGACAATATATAAGGGGAGGAGTAAACCTTGTTGTAAAATAAACAAACGCGGAAGCTAATTAGGATTTTGAAATTAAGTCAATTTGAAGTCACTGAAAAAATAAATGAGAAACAATAAAACAACCCAAAGGTCTATGCAATCCAATTTGAGTATCGGTATTTATATCTATGGAGAAAGCCAATAGAAGAACACTAGGAGTACAATAACTTTTGTACAACACTTATTTTGGTGCCAAAACTTTTTTTTTTTTGCTCACTTGAGTGCCATAAGTTTAAAAAAACATTCACTTGAGTGTCACTTCCGACTTAGCCGTCAAAAAGCTAACGTGGCCGCCGGTGAATAATATTTTAATATATTTATTAATTTTTTCAATTTTTTTTTTGCTTTTTTTTCTTTAGGACTAACGAGGGTCATTGACGATACTCGCCAACCGCAAAACCCTTGCCCAAATTGGGCAGGGGCCACCTTGCCCTGGGTTGTGAAAACTTGGGGTGAGGCCATCAAAGCTTTGCCAGCCGCTAGTGAAGGCCGTCGCAGCCTCGCTCATGGCTAGCAAAGCTCCTACCAGATCTAGGCGAAGGCCGGCGAGACCCTCGCTAGCCTTGGGTGAGGTCGCAATGGCCTTCGCCAGCGGTTGGCAAAGCTCCGACGGCCTCACCCTGAGCTTTCACAGCCTAGGAGGAGGGTCACCAGTGACTCTCGACAGCTCTAAAGTAAAAAAAAACAAAAAAATTCAAAAAAAAATAATAAATATATTAAAATATTCTCCATCGGTGACCCCATCAACTTTTTTAACAGTCAAATTAGAAGTGACACTCAAGTGAATGTTTTTTTAAATTTGTAACACTCAAGTGAGTGAAAAAAAAGTTTTAATATCAAAGTGAGCGACGTACAAAAATTATGATACTTTTAGTGTTCTTCCGCCGAGAAAGTCAATAGTAAAAATCTACTATAATCAAAAAATCAGAGTTACAATCGCTACAATATGTTTAGGTGTTCTCTATGCATAAATTAAACCCAACCGAAGGTATTAATAAATAAACAGCACAATTGGACGTGAAAAACTCGGGGCACAAATTAGACGCTTTGCCCAGGACAAAATAGGAGCTCCCGTTGAAATGGCCGAAAATCAAGGATCTTGTATATTCTTGATTTCCTTTCTCTGCGGCACGACTTTCCAGGAATTCATGTGCAACCGTCAAATCCTCCATCTTGATGTGCGGCTACAACTCTGAAAGTACACAAGTAGGTGTTTTGACGTATGTTGGTGCCCCCCTTTCTTCGGTTCTGCCAACCTGCGGTACTTTAGAGTCCCACTCTGGGTTTGGGTTAAACTAGCATATTTATCCAACCGGATCAGGATTTTGCCCTACAAAAAGACGTCTTTTGATCAATGGAAAAGCATATGCTTTTGAAGGTCTTCATTTCTTAGTTCAATCCGGAAGAGACTTCGCTTGCATCTTGTTAGCACCCAAAACCCACTCACAATGGAAAAACACATGGTGATTATGTTATATTTTTCTATCCTTATGCCCATTATGGATGAGTTTAGCGATGCAAACCAACCAAACAAATTGGCTCACTTTAATCTACTTTAGATATAGTGTGAATGAAGATCCGCTCGGAGTCATGAGCTCGTGGAATGACTCTTCTCATCACTGTGAGTGGCAAGGAGTTGTATGTGGTGGACAGCATCCCAAAAGGGTCGTGTCCCTCGACCTGATGTCGAAAGGCCTGAGCAGTCTTTTATTGCCTCATGTTGGAAACCTCTCTTTTCTAAGAAACTTCATCCTATAGAACAACAGCTTTCATGGCGAAATTCCACAAGTATTGGCCACTTGTTTCACCTTCGCTATCTCATTCTTAGTAGCAACTCTTTTGGCGGACAGTTGTTCTTACTAACAACTCTTTCACGGTGCTCAAACCTTCAAATTTTGAATCTTGTCGATGACCAACTTGCGGACAAAATTCTTGATGAGCTCGGCTCTTTGTCAAAGCTTCAAGTTTTAGGTTTGACTAGTAACAGTCTTACAGGATCTATACCTCATTCTATTGGAAATCTCCCCCAACTTTACTCTCTTTCCGTCGTGGAAGATGGGTTGCAAGGAGAGATTCCCGAGACATTGTCCAAGCTTCGTACTTTGATGTTTGTTCTATTGGCGTTTAACCAACTCACTGGCGAGATCCCTCCATCAATCTTCAATATCTCCGACATTCTCTATTTCTACGCCGGTAACAATCAGTTGAGAGGGAGCATTCCACCTTGTGTCAGCGATACTCTTCCTTCTCTCACTCGTCAAGATTTTCAGAGCAATTTGTTTACTGGCGCTAAACCTCCATCCTTATCGAATGCCTCCGGCCTTCAGCACATCGTGCTTGACAATAACAGTTATCATGGACCAATGCCCACAAATCTTGGAAGGCTAAAAGCTCTTAAATTGATGTCCCTTATGATTAACCAATTGCAAGATGGCTTCAGTTTCATCACCCCATTGACTAATTGTTCAAGGCTGGAAATTATTGGTGTGGGCTTCAATTTTCTTGAAGGTCCATCGCCGGATTCCATGGCAATCTTTCCAACAGCGTTAGGGCAATTCTTATGATGGAGAACTCAATCTACGGAACCATTCCTCCAGGCATTGGCAATCTCTTCAACCTGTCCTATCTTGCCTCTTCGAACAATTCCCTCAGTGGTCGTGTTCCTTCTTCAATTGGAGCGCTCCATAACTTGCACGTGTTGTACTTATACAAGAACGTGCTAACGGAAGAGATCCCGTCATCGATTAGCAACTTGACGTTATTGAATCACCTTTACCTACAGTTCAACGACTTCAACAGGAATATACTAGAGTCTTGGTAACTGCAGGCGGCTAATCGACCTCAAACTTTTGAACAATAATCTGAGTAGTTCGATCCCAGGGGAGGTTCTTAGTCTTTCTACCATTTCGCTTTTCTTTAGCTTGGCACATAACCAGTTGAGCGGATCTCTTCCTTCTCAAGTTGGGCCCTTGACTAATCTTGTTGAACTAGCTTTGTCTTACAACAAGCTGACAAAACCAATTTCTAGCTCCATTAGCAAGTGCTTGCTATTGGGGCGGCTCAACTTAGAAGTCAATTCCTTTCATGGCGAAATTCCTCTAGCTCTAGGCACATTATGGGGCTTACAAGCATTGGATGTTTCCCATAACGACTTCTCTGGTGAAATCCTGAGCTTTCTTGCTCAACTTGCGGATCTGAAGTACTTGAATCTATCTTCAAACAAGCTCGAAGGAGAAGTTCCGAAGCAAAGAGTATTTCTCAATGCCAGTGCAGTGTCCGTCTTTGAGAATAGGAATCTCTGTGAGGGTATCGTAGAACTAAACCTTTCTTCTTGCAAATCGATTACCTCTAAACCGTTTTGGACCAAAAAAGTTACAGTAATTGCCACAATGGCGGCCATCTTATTAGGCTTTATTCCATGTCTTTGCCCGTTTATCATTTGGTACCGGAGAAAGAAGTCGAACAAGAATACCTCTTCAATTGAATTGTCATTTGAACACCAATTTTCGAGGGTCTCTTATGAGGACTTCTTCAGAGCCATAGATGGAGAGAACAATGTGCTTGGTAAAGGGAGATGTGGCACTATCTATAAAGGAGCTACACAAGAAGGCAGCTACATGGCGGTTAAAGTGCTTAACTTGGTCCACGGTGGTGCTTTGAAAAGCTGTCTTGGAATGTCGAACCTTAGGAGCCGTAGGACACCAAAATCTCATGAAGATATTGAATGTTTGCTCAAGCATGGATTATCACGGCAACGATTTCGAAGCTTTATTATACAAATACATGGCTAATGGGAGCTTAGTGAATTGGATGCACCAAGGAAATGAAGAAAACGTCAAACATGAACATGAACATGGAAAACCAGGATATTTGGGACTAACGCAGAGGTTAGACATTGAAATTGAGATAGTTTATGCGATCGAATATCTTCACGAGGATTGCAGCCCAAAGATTATACATGGAGATTTGAAGTCGAGCAACGTCCTTTGGGACAACTAGAAGATGGGGCGAGTTGTGGCTTTTGGGCTGGCAAAGATAAGCTCCATCGTAACAACAGAGGCCATGGACATTATAAATAATGTAATCCATAGCACTTGTATTTACCAAAATTATCAGTGAATCATCTGAATGCTTGGAAATCCTTGATTTAGTAAATTCAAACTCAATTATATAATTCGAAGGACGTGCATCCTCATTTACAATTAAGATGGCGATAAATTAGTTAATGCCACTCTGCAGCACCAACGTACACATCAATAGTTATCAATTATTTCCAAAACATTGGACTCAAAATGATTACGGTCACAAAAAAATCATCTTCCGCGTTGTTTTTTTCATCTCGTAGAATTAACAACCTAGCTAAGATTTTCTATGTGTTCATCCGATTTCTAAATTAAATGATACTTAATTTTATAACGTCATCCTTGTTGTCATTATTATTAGACATTGAAAATTCCTAATATAATGTTTTATGAAAAATCTGGACATCACAGCATGGCCTTTGTAGACCTAGGCCTGAGGGTGGGGACCAAAGCTTGAAGGGCGAGGACCTAAGCATGGCCTTTATAGACCCTAATTCAAGTGCCGGAGCATTGACTATGTGCACTAGGGGTTTAGGCCCGGTCTCAATGGCCTGAGCATGGGTAGCAAGGGCCTAAGTCTGAGCATCAAGGACCTGGACCAGCCTTCGGAGACTTGGTCTTGAACATCAAGACCCAAAAACCAATATTGGAATTTTGCCCAAGCGCCAATACCTAATCATACTTTAGAAAAAAAAAATTCTCGTTCTTTTAAAGGGGAAGTCATTTTCCACAATTTAAGTTATGGCGAGAAAATATTCTTCATTTATTCATTTTCCTAGCATTTTCCATGAAACATATAAAGCCTAAGTGTGATTTCAATTAGCTTAGTCAATAAATCTAAATTGCTATTAGGAAGGAGAAAAATTATTTTAATCTAGAACCCATGATTATTATGTTGGTTATTTTGGGATGTATTTATTTTGCAGAAAATAAATGATTTGGAAAATATTTCCTTAAAATTGATAGCTTATATTGAACGAAAATGATTTTTATTGTCCACAAAAATTTTAGATATAAATGGTTGTCTATAACAAAAATATTTTTCATTGATTATTATTTCAAGCAATATAAGCAATCATTTTTAGAAAAGTATTTTGCAAATCATTCATCTTCTGCGAAGCAAATAAAACCTTCAATTAAAGTTTTGTTAGTTGTTTAAAAACATGTGGTGGGTTCTCATTTTTGTGCCAAAAGATGTTATTGGAATTTCACGGGTCAAAATTTAAGAATGAAGAGTTTGGTTAATTGCGGCATCTTGAAGTATTTTTTACCGGGAAATGAAACTCTTTCACCCCATATTACCATTCTCAGCAACATGTAGCATGATGTAATAAATTTTTATAAAAATTCCAAATAACTCTCAATTTCTCAAATAAAAGCTTAAAGTGAACCTTATTTCAAATAAAACCCAAAGTACCCTCATTTTCTCAAATAAAAATCTGAAGTGGCCATGTCGGTCTCAAGAAGAGCCTAACCTCATCGGCTAGTTAAGGGCATTTCCACCATTTGTATTTTCTTTTCTTTTCTTTCCCTTTTTTTCTCTCTTTTCCGTTTTCTATTTTTTCCATAAAAAAAGTTAAACTAAAAAAAAAAGACTAAAACTTAAAAAAACACAAAAAAAAAAAAAAAAATACTCAACCCTCCCACTTGTGGCCATCGTCCCATCACCGTTGGAGTGTCGACCATGGCCAGCAAGGTTGCATCTAGCTACTCTTGTTGAGGTAATAGCAACCATGCCAACCATGGCCACCGCCCCCATCAACATGGCCAACACCCCACTAGCAATGGGGCAACAGGGGAGGGTTGCCAGCCCTCCCGCTTATATTTTTTTTTTTTTCTTTTTTGAGTTTTTTTAGAAAGAAAAATTAGAAAAATGAAAGATAATTAAAAAAGCTATGATGGAGGAAAATGCCCTTGATTAGCTAATGAGATTAGGCCTTTTACTAAGATTGACATAACCATTTTAGATTAGTATATGAAATAAAATATATTTTAAATCCTTATTTAAGAAAACGAGAGCATTTCAAGTCCTTATTAACAATATACATTTCAAGCACTTATTTGAGAAAATGAATGCAATTCAAGCCCTCATTTGGAAACTCCCCTAAACCGGAGGTGTTTTTACCGGTCCTAGGAACTCTTTCAAAAAATACCAGTCCAATTGCTCGATATGCCAAAAAGGAGACTGAATCGATCGATTATTGTTTTCATCCATTCTTTCTGAGGTGCTGAAGTTTAACTGCTTCTCCATATCCTATCGTTCTCAATGCATGACACTTAGAAGAGATTGCATATTTGGAGAGACTGTTCTCTTGGAATGTGAAGATTGCGGGTTAAGAAGGCATTTATATTTGATTGCCCGGTCAGCTATTGCCCAGAATATATCACATAATAGGGTCCATGTCCCCATTAGCTAAAAGTGAAGAAACAAGAAATTCGTACCAGCATATCACAGCCGTTCGTTCGCCAGGAAAAGAAGAGAGACAAAATTGCCCAATCAACTGTCTAAAAAGGAGGCGCGGCAATAATCACAAACACCAATATGAAACATTTAACCATGGTATTAAACTGCAAATTGACGTAACAGGTATCATAAATACTGATAGAGTGACATCGCCGATTGGATCGGGCATACAACAGACACGAGCCAAAACTATTTTGCCAATGTACATATTTTGTAGTTGTATATAATAGGGTATAATCCCCAGAATGTTAACTACACAACTTCCCGCGAGAGGCGAGCAACTGATGTATTAAGCCAAGTATATGATAGGCATATAAAAGACACGAGCCAAAACTATTTTGCCAATGTACATATTACAAAGACTGAAATGGGAGGAAGGGCAAAGGAAAAACTCAGCTTTTTCGCAATGAATCCATTCACATGATATACAAAAAGAGACATCAACCATGCCGAAGACGCCATAGCCCCAGTTTATTCTCATAAACACCAGCTTCCAGTCATTGCTTACTGTCTATAGCAGTGCCTGTTCGGGCCTGAGAGATGCGATTAGCATAGATAGTCACCAAACGCAGCTGCGTGCTGTTGAGTCCTTCCAAGTAGGGCAGGAATGCTTTGCCGAGCATGATATAGATATCCACCAGACAGAAAACAACCGTCTGTCCCGCCAAAAGAAAAAAAAATGGTTAAGAAGAATTTATCAAGTCACCCAAACGAAATGATAAGTGAAATTTCATTGTGATCGTACTGATTCTTAGATCATTTTGAGGAAATTCTAGGAGGAACGCAAAGTAGCCAAAAAATAAAGGACCTAAGGTGTCTGATTGAATATAAACAAAATGCAGCACTGATTGCTCCCAGCGTATCTAAAAACTCGCAAGGAAGAG
>MU090453.1:0-28620 GCA_014858505.1 Corymbia citriodora subsp. variegata | reverse complement strand
CCCATTTTTTCTTTTCCATGTTGACCTTCAAACATATTTTGTTGTCATTATGTCCAATTGTCATGTGAATGGAACTGTCCTGCTCCTTCCAATTTATATCGCCCGCATATATTCAAAATCCCACGTCAAACTTGTCTTACACGTACATTCCAAACCAAACAGCATTATGGATTTCGGAGACACAGATGCTTAGCATTTTGCCCACTTTGGTTTGTGTTAGCAAATACCTATGCATATTAGGTGACCCTATGTTTGAGTATCTATGGTTTGTGATGCTTTGGAGGGATAATACTTTATACATCGATTATACGATTGATTTGGTGTGATTAATTAGTTATATTATTGATATGACAAATTTATCGACCGATCTTTGGGTTTTTATTTTGTTGCATTCATTTTTCTTGTTAATCATCAATCAATATCTATTACAATTACTATGCTAACAAAGACCAATTTTCGTCTTGTAGCTTTGGGTATATTCTTTTTTACTTTTCTTTTGGTGTGGCCACGGTCACTCTAAGATAGCTAGGGTCGGAACTTTTTTCGCTCTAGTCATGATCACATTATATGAACAGTTCGAAGACATGTGCCAATGGTTTGAGGTTTTAGTGAGACTAGCTAATGTCCAAAAACACGAGACCTAAATTAAATATGAAATTTCATGAACGTTGACTGAGGCCGTCATAAAAATTTTTAGGGAGCTTGTAGTGTCCTCGCCGCTGATTTCTTTTAAGGTGCTATGCACGCGTCAATGGTCTTGTCAAGTCGTTGGTAGATTCAATTTGTAGGCACGATATGCATGTTTAATTTGTATACATTCACACACGTATTACACGAATACTTTGAACTTTTTGTGAATAATAGGATCCTCTAGAGAGAGGGAGAGAGAATTAGTAAAGATTACATCTTTACTCATTTAACTTGACTTTACAAGTTATTAGAAGAGGGTATTTATTTTCAAACAATTTACATATAAAAGGAAATTTCCTATCTTAGAGAATCACGAAATATTAAATAATATCCCTAATATCTATTAATTTCTCTAACGATATTCTTTTATAAGGAGATCTCTAATCTCCATAAATATACTTCAATCCCCCTCAAGCTGGAGCATCCAGCTTACATTTGATTTGGGCAACTTTCTTTGAAAGTCTGTGATCAAGCGCCGTGTAAGCTGGACCTTACACTAAACAATCAAATTTGATAAGCACTGAAGCAACACATGCTCAAAAAATTGACATATCTTTCTCATACAACCTTTATAAAACAATGTGGAACCTAACTTGAATTGTAGCAAACTAAACTGTGTCACCCCATAGTGCTCATCTTTGGCTATTGATGAATGTGTGCTCAACTTCGACGCTCACAGCAACTTGGATATTTGATGACATCATCCTACAGTGCTCATTTTTGGCTGCCAATGAAGGTGTCCAATACTCACAACTACCTAGATATTTGATGGTGACTTTGCTTGTTGATGATGCTCGCAATTAAAAGAGAGTAGTACCCCCAGCGAATAGCGTCCACAGTAGCAATGTTGAGTGTTGACAAAATCAGGAAGCTATTGAAGATGAGATCACTAAGACAGCATAAAGGAAGAAAATGCTAGGGCTTAATTTGATTCCTTCTCACTTGGTAGCTCTGATACCATGTGAATAATTTAGAATCCTCAAGAGAGAAAGGGAGAGAGAATTAGTAAAGACTACATTTTTTTTTTATTTGGCTTGATTTTACAAGTTATTAGAGAGCGGTATTTAAATCCGAACAATATACAGATGAAAGGAAAATTGCTATCTTAAAGAATCACAAAATATTAAATAATTTCCCTTATATCTAATAATATCCCTAACGATATTCTTTAATAAGGAGATCTCTAATCTCCATAAATATACCTCATCACTTTCAATTGAATTACTAGAATCGGCCTCCAATCTTTGACTTTTCGCAGGTAACTTTACGCCAGCAATTATCTTCTGAATGTATGTGGCAGTTTAGTTATTTGATGCCAAATCACATTTCCGGGTAACTTTTCAGATCAACAAGTTACTAAACGTAGCACATGAAATGAAATACGACATTGTATGTACTAAAAATAAAAAAAAAAAGAATAAGATACATCTAAGGGAAAATGAGATGAACAATCTGCTTCGCTTGCAGAATACGCAAAGACAAAGTTCATGATGAGAAATCAGTCAATAACGATAAACAAAAATAAAGTCATTGTTTGCGATAGCTTTCGATTCTCGTTTACGACAAGGAAATGGAAAAGTCGATAACCACCTTTGCCATTTCTGGCCCAAAATGAAAAGAAAAACAAAATCTTCCAACGAAGTTGCTTGGCAGGATCCTCTTGCCAAATTGCTGTTATCAAGTGGAAACATAATACTCGAATTCGGGGTCCAACTGGTTTAGGCGAGTCCGGTAGGAGAATCTCGAGTCAAAGGATGTCGGGTTCACATTTTATGTGATGAGAAGAGATGCGTACTACTCCCGGATCAAAAGAAGTCTTTATCCCTAAAACAAGTTAGATTTAGGCTTCCGCTAGTTTATTGAAATCGGTTTAGAAAGTTATTTTACCAGGAAATATGTCTGATTCTGAGCGTTCATCTTAATAATTGGTTGGGCTAATTCAAAAAAAAAAAAAAAAAGCACTAACTTTAGATCAAGTGCCAAATCTAACCCAAACCTTCTTTGAATGATAATTCTTGCCCCTAATTTTTTTTGTCTTGTAAAAAAGCACAAGCTTTAGGTTGAGTGACAATTATAGTCTGACTTCTTTTGTCTTGTAAAAAATCACAAATTTTTATCTTTATCCCAAATCTGGCCCCTATCATTAAATCTGTATTTGAAGTCAACGTTGTTTTAGGAAAAAATTATTTTAGTCTTGAGTTTGGCGAATCTCGTCCATGGTATCTCTCAATTAGTAGTGATATACATCATTATATTACAACAAAACGGTAAAGTCTAGCTAGAGAAATTCAATATATGGATCTTTTTGACTTCCCGGTGAAGTGCAGGAGACGATGAATGGCTTCACCACTATTCTCCAAGCTGTAGCTCAAACAAGAATATAAGAAATACTGGTTTAAATCCAGCTAGCAAGTGCATATAGATTTATTACCGAAAACAATCAACGGATCTAAGTTGGTGCTTTTTTCAAGACAAAAAAAGTTAGATTAAATTTGGCACTCGACTTAAAGTTTGTGTTTTATACGAAACAAAAGAAAGTTTAAGTAAGATATGGCACTCGACCTAAAATTGTGCTTTTTACTAGACAAAAAAAAAAAGTTTAGCCTAGATTTGATATTGAACCTAAAGTTGGTGCTTTGTTTTTGGAATTAACCCATAATTTATTTTATAAAAACATCGCCAATAGCCTGACAGATCATTTAATGAATTTATCATATAAAATAGTCTTAATAAATCTATAATTTTCCTAAAACAAAGCCCAATGAGTTGCCTTTGAAGCTTAGAATTTGGCTCGTGCATGTGGATCAGATATATAAAACAAACTCGATTGCCTCCAAAGACTATTGATTTACATTTTTTTTTTTTGGGTCAAAACACTTCTCATTATAAACAAACTCAAGAGTCTTTAAACAAAAGTCTAACAAAGCGGCATTCGGACGTAAAAGATCCCATAAAAATTGGGGAGCATGAAGAAGGGAATTGGAAAGATGGGTCTCTGCGACCCAATTGACCACTTCGCTTGCGGACCGGTAGAAGTGAGCCTAAGAAAGATTGTGAAACTGGGCCAATCGGAACTGAGCTTCCACAAACAAAAGCTTGAAGCTCCCATCTCACACCATTGATCTTTTCGTACTTGAAAAAGAAAATATCAAAACCGAAGAAATAATATCGGGAATTGGAATAATGTATATCGCGGGAATGATAGGAGTTCCTAGATACGGGGGAAGGCCGTTAAAGATTCTAGGATGATTGTACACTTTGCAACATAAAAAATGAAAATCGTCCTACGAAGTCTTGGGAGGACTTGTGGGTAGTTTAGGAGGACATAGCTTATTTACCAAATCAATCATTAAAATACGAATTTCCTCTCATTATCTTCCATTAAAAAGATCTCCTCTTCATGTTTTGTATTCCAATTGAGTGGGTCTATTTTGGTTTAACAGTTATGGTGTGGACATATGTATGAAGTGGTGGATGGCGCAAGTTCAATAATTCCTTACAACAATCAATGTGCAAAAAAGTTTCTAGGTTGGATTACCTCGTGAAAAAAGGAAAAAAAAATAGACAAGAAGAAAAACTTTCATAATAAATGGATAGATTTTTAAAAAAAATGTGTTTTAGGTTACTCTAACTCTTCTTCTCTCTCACACACAAGGATGGTGTCCTCTGTATAAATTCTTCTTTGCAATAATGATTGGCGTTACCCAAGAAAGGCTCAATGATATTAAAGTCGTACTTCCGTAAATGAGCTAACGGTGCTAGAAGAAACCGATTGGCAATGGGCAAAACTGTACCAAAATGTCAAAAATGGTCCTGAACTCTCCTTATAGATGGCTTGTAAATCATCTACTGTCCTTGTTGAGGGTTTTGCGAAACCTGTCACCAAAGACGTCAGGGATGATTTTACTTCTTGTACCTAGAGAAAATTAATTATATGCTCATCCGGTCAATTCCATGATAAAAAGATCGATAGAGGCAATCTAATTAAATATTAGGATAACTAACTAAAAAGTTACATCAATCAATCAAATAAGTAAGAAGACACAACTGTAACAAATTTATCTGATTCTTGCAAGAGGGAGTGCATTCACAAAGCAAGTAGGTAACCTCTTTTGAGATACTGTCAAAGAATATAAAGACCTTCATTTTTCTTTTTTTCTTTCTTTTTTTATTGAACAAATAGCTTTTGTCTCTTCAACGGGGAAAGTACAGCGAGAGTGTCAAAAGTTGACGCGAAGGGACACTTAAGTGCCAAAACTTACAAACGGTACACTTAAGTGCCACTTTTCAAAAAAAATGGATCACTTAAGTGCCAGGTCACCGGAACCCTGCCGGAAATCCTACGTGGCATTTTTTTATTAATTTTTTTGCCTACGTGGCTCGCCGGAAATTGAAACGACGAAAAATCAGCGCAAAACAACGTTGTTTTTGCGCTGATGTGGATTTTAAAAATTATTAATTAAATAATTTAAAATCGATTTTATTAAAAAAATAAAATAAAAGAAAGGGGGAGGGGAAATTGGCGAGGACTGTGCAGCCCTCGCCGCCGCCACCGTCGCTGGGAAGGGCCGGCGACGGTGGGCACGGGTCGGCCGGGGACGCCGGGCCTGCAGGCCCTCGCCCAGATCTGGGGCGAGGGTCGCAACCCTCCCCCAGATTCGACGAGGGTCGTTGGCCCTCGCCCCGCCGGGCCAAGGGCCGCTGGCCACCCAGACTGCGCCGGATCTGATACTTAAGTAATCCATTTTGTTTCGATTTTGGCACTTGAGTGTACTGTTCGTAACTTTTGGCACTTAAGTGTTCCTCCGTGCCAACTTTTGGCACTCCTGGGTCTGTGTATCTCTCTTCAACTAACGATTTCTGAACAACGAAGTAAGTGCTTTTGAACAAAGGATGTCTCGATTACAAAGGGAAATTTCCGAACAACAAAGATCAACGGCCTAGTTTGTTAATTGATTGGCCTCATGGTAATGGTGGGTAACTTAGAATTCGTGGAGATGGGATGAACAAGATTTGCATTATGCAATAAGGGCCTGCAAATCCTGCCCATGTCAATCTGCACCCCAAAGAAAGCTTATCAGAGATGGAGCACCTATAGTTTACAGGTATAATTTCAACAACATCAAAACCCAACTAGTTTTACAAGTGATGAAATGTACATTCTGGTGGATTAGTTAACAAAAACTTCAATTTAATTGTAGACAAGAGAAGTAGTACTAAGCCTCATGGAAAGCATAGTAATGTATAAATGCGCCAAATTACAGTGGATTGATATATGACTTAGCCTCAATTAGAAACACAGTTAAGAAGAATCACAATAACTACAATGGATGACACGTGCAGTGTCTTCTTATAAGTGCACATGACCCCATTTGAGCAATTAAGAGCATATTCTCCAAATACATACATTTTTGCTTATGGTTCACAGTGGAAGGCCAAGCAACTTCACTATGAGACCATCGCTGAAGAAGGATTTTAGTCAGACCACAATTTGCCATGGATACAATTCGGTAACCAACATTTCATTGGTTAAATAGTTCTACTAGTGGATTTCTCCAATTCAAGCTCATTCATTGGGATGCTCGCTCCCCACAATATGCTTTGGACAAGGAAGGCTGGATGTCAAGGCAATGGCAAGGTAATGGAATTGTTGCTGAGCATGAGAACTACAATTGTTATGGTGGGTCTAATAGTGGGATCTCTCGGAATGCATAGTAAGCTAATGTGCAGGTATTGAAACACTTCATCTCATGAATATGGATCCACAATAGCTGGGTCCAATGCTTCCAAGGGCATGCCTTCTCCTCATTGATTATCAACCTGCAAGAATAAGTTCGGAAAATCTTCATAGAATTTTTGCATTAATTTAATGACTCATCATGCAAGACATTTAAATCTTGTAAAAAACCATACATCACCAAAGAATAGAGCAAAAGCCATAAGCATTTCTATAGGCTAAAATGACTAACTTTTTACAAAAGAATTTCAATTTCACTTGACCAAAGTTATAAACAGTACAGTGCCAATATTTATCACAGTAGCATGGTGAAACTCATATAACTAGCAAGATATTCACCCCCATTTAATTGGTGGTAGAAGTTATTCCTCTTGCCACCATTGATCTCTAGGAGTAGTATGCCGAAGTTATAAACATCGCATTTCACTAAGAACTCTCCGTGCATTGCATGGTCCGGAGACATGTAACCACTAAAAAAATGAACATTAGTCACATATATATTGCAGATTGAGTTTCGGATCATGTAGCAGCCTTGAATAGATCAAATTAGCAAGTCTAGCATCCAATCACAAAGTCATATCTATTCGAAAACTAGGACTTATAGAGAGTCCTTACAATTTTATTTGTGTTAGCTTGAGTTTGATCAACTCCAAAAATTCTTGCCATTCTAAAATCTAAAATGTTCGGGGTCATTTCACTATCTAACTTGATATTGCTACATTTTAGGTCACAATGGATGATCCGAAGACAAGAATCTTCATGTAGATGGAGTATTCCCCAAGGACCAATCCAAGTGTCCCCTTTTCTCGGTCTGCATCATTACACCAAAATTCATTAATGTTCTTGGGTGTGGCAATTCAAAAACTCAAGGTGAAACTCATCACACAATACAGAAATATATTTACTTTCATTCATTAAAGGTAGCTCAAGAAAAATCTATAATCGGTTGAAAGAACAAAAACAAAAAATTTCAAGGTTTCTAAAGCTAGTGAAATCTTGAACTTTGATTTTAAGCAGATTGTACATTCAGCACATAAGAAGGCCAAACTACAACATACCAAATAGGAAGTAATCAAGGCTTAAACAAACTTGTAGGCAAGTAGCTTTTCAATTCCCTCCAAGCAAAATCTGAATAGTTGAACAAGGTTTTTGTGTTGAAGCTTTGCAACTAATAGAAATTTATTCTTAAATTCTACATCACCATGTCTTGAGTTTTGAGATAGCCTCTTCACCACAATTTATGGTCAACTAGAAAGACAACCCTAAAGGGTTTGGTATCTTTGTTTAATTCCTTATCACAACTTCTTAGTAGTTAATGTAAAAAGGCTTTACATGTTCCTTTTACTTCAAAATCATTATGTTCAATTCAATTCATATGTAAAGCATTCTAGATTTCTAACAAATATATAATACAACCATGGTGAACTTTACCAAATCCACCTTCACCCAACTTTTTCTTTTATTTTTTCATGAGAGAAATCATTCGTTGTAGCTTGTGTTGTAGCCAAGTCAAATTGTAAGGACTCCACAAAGGTAAATTCATTTGCCTCAACATCAGAAATAAATCAATTTGATGAAAAATTTAAATCGATAGTGTTAATTTTGATCTATGGTAATGGATATAGGGTTGTCATTGCTTGGGGACATTTATCACCAATGAAGAGCACCAGTTAAACTGGCACATTGTGTCTCCCTATCTTGAAGCAATCTTTCCTCTCTTGATCGGTCATGAAGAAAAATATAAAGAAACAAAATCATCAATACTATAGGAAACAAATGGGATGAATTTTGTATCAGGACCAATTCTTCATACTGAGGATAGTGTTCATTGTGGTGCAGATGCTATCCATTCCCCCAAGGGAATCCTTAGAAGTTAGGAGTATTTTGAGGCCTCATTCTGTGGTTAATAATGGTCAATTTATATCACGCTCATGTGGGGGCATCTGAAACGTGCAGGCGTGTAAAAATTTCTCTCTTTTCTTCGTTTTGTCCTTTCCTTTACGGAGGAGCTCCCTTTCCCTTTTCTCTTGCATTTGTCACCACCTTCACTAACTTCATTTGCATATCTAGTGAAGCAACTTTTTTGTTTTTTGGTTGAAAAAGAAGATAATTCATAATTAATTAAGAGTTTGCAACAACATAATAAAGACTTGGAGCAAAGTAAATTACAAAACGGTTCGGAAGGATTGGCCAGCTAGTCACAGGCTAGTCCCTTGTTTCGCTAGGTGTTAGCTAGTCAGTCAGCGGCCCGATTCACAGATCTACTACAGTGGGCCACAGAGGGATCAACAAAGCCCAACAGCTTTGATTTGGCCTCAGATAGAAGAATATTTGCTTCCCACGTGTAAATTTCTTCACACTTCAGCGCCTCCACAAGACATGGATTGTCTGACTCCATTACGATTTGCTGTCCTCTTCTTTCATACAAGAAATTTAGGAACTCCACAATTGTTCTTGCCTCCACCATAGTGGCCTAGTTCACCCTCATTGTTTTGGCAAAACCGTCCACCAGGCGACCAACGTTATCTCTACATATGCAGTTGATGGCTCCCTCCATCGAGCCCTCCACGAACGAGCCATCAACATTCACTTTCAAAACTCCCTGCATCGGCCTACGCCACGATTCAGGTAAGCCTTCGTCTCTTGCTCTTGGGTTACTCTCTGTATGAGACCACCTACTAATATTCTGGTATTCGGCCAAAGAAGAGCTCACCAGGTATTGCGGATTGAGATAATTGTTCCTTGACTTCCAAATTTGCCAGAGTCACTACTAGGAAGTCAAAACTGACTAAGGGACTTGAGAAGTTAAGTAGCCAATCTTCAATTCTTGTTAGTGCCGGTTGAGAGATCTCGATTTGCAGGGTTTGGTCTGACCAAAGTTCATTTGTCTAGGGACACAGCAGAAATAGGTGCTCAAGTGTTTCAGGGTGTTGCCTATACAGCTCATAGGTATCCTCCTCTATAATGCTTCTTCTTAACAGATTTACTCTAGTTGGTAAAGAATTTTAACATAAACTCCATATGAAAATTTTGATTTTGGGGGAGGTTTTTGTACTCCAAATCTTAGTCCACAGGGCCCTCGGGGTCTGGAAAGAGGTAAGAGGCTGAAATCTGGCTTTGTTTCTCAATCTCCTCTCTGCTTCTATTATAACTGCTCTTAACAGTATATTCTCCCGTTTTTTTTTTTGTGTTAGTCCAAACCAGCTTGTCCATAGTTGGTGACGTTCCAAGTGGGATTGTGAGGATCTCAATGGTTATTTGCTCATCGAATAGACTGATGAGAGTTTGTTCCTTCCAAGAGTTTTCAGAGTTTTCTTCTCTGTTAATTAGTTCGGCAGCGATTGAAGGACCACCTCTATTCGCTGGGCCTCCTATAGCAACTTTGAAAGTGGATGAATTGTTGCTATTGAAAGATGGATTGGGGCTTTAGGAAACATGGGCTGGGCCCATCTATGATAAATATATTTTCAATCATGTTGATCTCGACTTCTGTAATGACATGCTTATATTATTAAGAGGATATTGTATGATAATATTATTTCATGAACATAGATAGATCGGAGAGGATAAGCATATTTGGCAACGATGTGGTCACAACTCCCTACCTGCTGGAAAGCGCTTTTCAGATAGTAGCTTGAGACCTTCATCGTCCTCTTCATGGCATTAGTTTGCAAGACGTCTGCCAGCATGAGTGCTGGCGTTGGCCATGTCAAGCAGAGGATGAGCGAGTCCAACCTGAATCCTAAACTTGAGACCACAAGGAGAGAGACGAATTGGTTTCGACTTCCGAGTCAATTTGGGAGAAAGAAGAATTCTGGAAAGTGTTTTCACAATTTACATTGAGGGATTCGTTTTTTTCTTTTTAAATTTTATGCATGAATATTTTCGTTGACCGGAAAGTGTCTACGGTCAACTAGTTATTTTTGATAAACCAAACTGATGAAACTCTGGAAAACTAATCTCTTAAAAACACTTTCATTCAAACAAACCCACCACAAAATCTCTAGCTATGCATATTTGTAACTTGTTTTAATCCTAAGCATTAAAGACTTGTTTTATATAATATTTTACATAAAAATTTGCTTATATAATTCTTTTTAATATTTTGAAAATTTCAAAAAGATAGTAAAGAAAGGTACTGTTAATCTATGAAAAAAACTACTTTGAAGGTGATCATTGGCTTTTCTAATACTACTGTATAAACTTTCCTGGATGGACAATATTTTTCTTATCATATGTTGTCACATGATTCCTTCCTCACCTTGCTATTCTTATTCAGCGTCGAGCGTAAAGCGACCATCACACGGTGATAGCCAAAGTCAAGACCAGTGTGTCGTGGTTGTTGGCCGTAGGAGGTCGCGATATTGTTCTCCCCAATCTCAAGTGACCGCTGTCTAGTGCCTTTGATCGATGGTGAGCACCTTTTTCCTTTTATAAATTTTCTTGCTCTCTTAAACTTAATTTAATCTTGATATTTATAATTTGCCTTGTCTTATTCGAGATTTACCAAGTAAGAGATTGGCCATCTCCCAGCCATGAAAGCAAGAACCTCGGCATCGACGGTCAGGGCGTTGAAGCCAAGTGAATAACGGAATCTTTGTGTTCCTCCAGAGCTGAATAATATCGGGTGAGTTGGACCACTTTGTCGGCAAGAATGTTGACGAGTGAAGATAATGCATTCAATTGCCCGCGATGCGTGTCCATGTAAAAAAATTTGAGGCTTTCCTATATTTTAAGTGTTTCCAAATCCTTTTTCCAACGCCTGCCGTACCTTTGTTCAGGAAGAATCCTTAGGTGATTCGGAATTACTGCTGGAAATCTATATTTTTATAGGAAGGCAAAGCATGTTCCCATTTCACACAGTATGTTGTCCAAACTCAAATGATTAATTGCATTAGTTGCAAAAGAAGTACATCTGAAGTAGTAAAACTTAGCATGGGTGGACACATAAGTGCTAAGTTTTGGCACTTAAGGTATCCACACCTCCATTAATTGCCAATCCTTTTGGTTCCACCATCCATCCATTATTGAAGCTGTCAAAAATGTTTTCGATGAATTTTCTTAACACAAACAAAGTTATATTTTTATTCGGTTATCCTAAAACTATCTACTTTTCTAGAAAGACCGTATTTTTTTGGTTTATCTCTGAAACTAGAGTAAATTGACATTTTTTTTTTCTTCTTTTCTTCTCTTAATGAGTGTAGATTAACTTTTTTAGGTTGCTGCCTTGAGAAGATGACTTATTAAATAATGATAAGAATGGTATTAGTTTATGCCTCCATTTATTTTGTGGAAAATGAATGATTTGAAAAATATGTATGTTTTTAAAATAATTATTGATGCCGCTTGAAATAATTAGCCAATTGAAATTTATGTCTTTATTTTCGACAATAATTATATCAAAACATTTCTATGGATGATAAAAATTGCTCATTCATTTTTATGAGCGATACAAACAATCATTTAAAAAAAAAAAAATGCTTTTCACATCATACATTTTTTGCGAAA
Organism: Corymbia citriodora subsp. variegata; assembly: GCA_014858505.1. Taxonomy (NCBI): domain Eukaryota; kingdom Viridiplantae; phylum Streptophyta; class Magnoliopsida; order Myrtales; family Myrtaceae; genus Corymbia; species Corymbia citriodora. Next base: position 16,685 of record MU090453.1, on the reverse strand, counting down.
CAAATCAACCTATATCTCTTTGCCTTTCCTTTCTCTCATTTTCTGCTCCTTCCTTAATTTCACAGGTAGTGACTCTGCTCCCCTCCGTCTATGATAGAGAGGCGAGCTAGTGCAGATATGGCCCATGCAAAGGTGAAGTGATTGCCGATTGTGGCGAGGCACGGCAATGAGGTGAGGTTTGTGTAAGCTCCACACGCGAGAGAGAGAGAGAGAGAGAGAGAGAGAGAGAGATGTGTTTCTTATTGTGTGGGCATATGAGAACATCAGCGTATTAGAACTGAGGATTTGCTTGCCTTTCCATCATAACCAACGACCAACGGCTATAATCGAGTAAAAGAGGCGGGTGATGCAGGGGAATATATCCGGAGGTGCAAGTTTATGACCTCGGTCTCTAATAAAAGTGATGGAAACAAAGCGGTGCAGGCTGTAGACTATATACGAACGGAGATATCTTATTGTATATAATGAAAAGCACTATAAAAGGAAATCACGAGAAATTAAGCGAAACTCTAGTCCTTTTCAATAATTTATTTCTTTAGATGAGGAAGAACTTGTATTACTCTATCCAATAAAACCACATATACATATAAAATATCAATATAACCACATAATTGATTTCTTTAGCTGGTCCGATTTCAGCTCTTCCATTGGTCTCTCCGTGCTGCTAGTGTTGAGGTAGAAGGCAGGTTGTTGAGGCAGTTCAAGAGGAATTGGGTGGCTGTTCGACTCAAAGACTACGTTGGCCATCATGGGTCTATCATTCGGATCTTCCTGAACACATAGTGAACAAATTTTGAGGCATCTAATAACTTCGTCCTCTAAATAAGTCTCTCTGATGGCAATATCTAACCCTGCCGACGGTGTATTGTCTCTCCAATTTTTCCAGGCCTAAAAACGAGTTCATTGAAAAATATTTCTCAATACCTCAAATTTGCTTAGTTCAACAAATTTCATTTGGGTTATAGAGTCGATTTCTGCAACTTACATGGATAGCAATATCCTCGCTCCCATCTGTTTTGGTAGAAAGAACTATTCTTCTTTCCACTTAAGAGCTCGAGAAGTATAACACCAAAACTATAAGCATTGGACTTCATGGAGAATTGACCACGTGTTGCATACTTAGGTGCCATGTAACCACTGCAGCACATCACACGTTGGCAATATAAGCATACATAAGCATAAAAAGTGGAAAACAAGGTAGAACGATACTTAGTCCCAACAATTTTCCTGGTGTTTGCCCATGATTGATTGACTCCGAAAATCTTTGTAATGCCGAAATTGCAAATCTTCAGGTTCATTTCATTGTCCAACAAGACATTGCTTGGCTTCAAATCACGATGGATGATTTGAAGTCGAGAGTCGTCATGCAAATAGATCATTCCTTGACCAATCTCACATGCTATTTTGAAACGTTTGGACCAGTCCAATTGCGTGCTCTTTTCAGACTTTGTGTATATGTGCAGTTGAAATGTGAGTATCTTTTGGTTAATAAATCCTCTTGAATAGATTTTATTCAAAGAACTAACTTTAAATTCCAAATTAGTGAAACATTGAAGAGGCTAATCACATATCTCAACATGGAAAATAGTAGCTTGGGAAAACATTGAGACTTTTATTCTGCACAAACTCATAGACAAGCAATGTCCTTCATTCTCTGAGCAAAACCTGAGCAGCCGCACGAGATTTTGATGTTGAACCTTCAATAGCAATGACTTCATTCTCAAATTCTTCAGCACCTTGTGAGCCTTGAGATAGTCTCTTCACAGTTATGTGTTGTCTTGGAAGGTTAGTATTTTGATGTTTAAGTACACATGAATAACTTGCAATCACAACTTTTTCGAAATTACCAAATCAAAGATCTTTCAAGTATAATAACTAACAGTACCTTGAAAACATCATCAAATTTGCCTCCACCCAACTTATCTTGATAAGAGAAATTGTTTGTGACTTCACGTATGGTGGCAAAACATACTGCAAGGACTCCGCGTTTGTCATTTCAATTAGGCCCGCATGACAAAACAGCAAGAGATGGTCAATTCAATAAAACCGTGGAACAGTGAATCCTGTGTTTCAGTCTATCCAAGTATACGGCGTAAGTATATATTTCGTACCTCTTTGGTCTCCTTGGACGACTGCGTGCATCTTGGTCGCTTTCCTCCGACTGAAACCACAAGCGAGGCAGAGAAGCACGCATTTGCCGACAGGAACGCCGACCATATTATCATAATAGGTTTATTGCTTTTGCCTGCATATGTGCAACCATATCTCAACAGCATCACTATATCTAAAAAAATCAAATTTCATTGATGAACTGGACGAACGAAAACAGTCAGTTATTCTTTAGATATATCAAACCAAAAGAGGAAAGAAAAAAAAAAAACGAAAAGGAGACAGATGAAAATTGCACTCGATGAGTACTAGTGGGAATCTACGATGTTCTGGCAATGGCGGTGGTCACCATGGATGGCGGCTCATCCGTGGAGGTTGACCACAGATGAGCGACGCCGATGATGCCTAAATGCGTTCGGCCCGTGCCTCCCCTGGTGTCACCACTGGCAGAGTGCAAAGTTGAAGAAGGAGAAAGAAGAAAATTGTCAGCATCACCGTCCAGCCACTTGTCACCAGCCTGTTTTCTTCTCTCACTGGCTCGTAGCGACGCTGACACTCGTCCTGGCTGTTGCCATCATCGTCCGGCCAGATCTGGGCGGCGTTTGGAGACGGAGAGAGGTCAGAACGAGCGGCTCATGAGCGACGCCGACCCTCGCCCATGGCCATTGTCAGCGTCGTTCGGCCAGATCTGGTTGGCTCGGTCAGCGCTCGCCAGTGGCGATCGTGGGGGAGGCGTGGAGGTCAGGCTTAGAGGAAGGGGAAGGCGAGATGGGAGAAAATATTCAGTGGTATGCGCGTGCCACGTCATCTGCTGACGTGGTGCGCATCTACCACTCAGCTGTTGACATGTGTCCCTCAAGCGGGACCCGCTTGAAAATGGAAGGGCTGGTATTTGGCTGGCTCGGCTCGGCTGAGCTGACAGAAAAAGGACGCGCAATAAATGCGCAAACTCCCGCTCAAAAAGTTTCTCTCTCCTCACTTGAATTTTTAGGGCTTTTTCTCCTCTTTGGTAGAAGAACGACGCAGACAGAGAAGAACGAAGGAGACGATTGCTCTGTTTCCTTCTCCGCGCGTCCCACCCCTCCACTCCGTCTCCGCCTTGCCGAAAGCCTCGTCGGTCATCTGCCTCTGGCGTGTCCCACCCCTCCGCCTCCCCAAAAGCCTTGCCGGTCGCAGCTGGGTCCCGAGCCCCTCCGCCTCCGCCTCTGCCTCTTGACTGTTTCCATTGCGGTTTGTGCTCGCGTCGATTTCTCTTCTCAGACAAAGGGGAGAGAAGCAAATCCTCCGCCGTTCCCCCGCTGTTCTCCCGCTGTCGCCGACGAAGCACATGACGGCTGCCCCTGCTCCAGCGCTCGCTGGCTTCTCTCCGTGCTCGTTGCTGCTCCGCCGTTCGTCCGGCGGCTGTTCCCCCGCCGTCCCCAACGAAGCACATTAAGGCCGTAATAAATGTGCTTCGTTGACCGACAGGGGAGGAGGGAGGTCCATTTCTTCCTGGGGCGGAGGGACGGGAGCAGAGATCTGGCCGTGGTGGGCCGAGAGCGGAGTCTGAGGTACATGTCCTCCTGCTGCACGCTGCGGAGCCGGTCCGCGATTGGGCTCGGTGAGTACGCGCTTTCGACCGAAGGGAAGTCGTCGACCGGCTGAACTCGTTTTCCATGGGTACGGTTGGTGTTCTCTGGTGTTAGGCTGTTCTTTTCAGTTTTTTAACAGTTGGAACTGGACATTTAATTCGCCTCCTGTGCTTCGGTTGATTTGATATGGTTTTATCCAAAACATCTCATCCATTTTTTTGGGAATGGGGTTCTGCGTTTTCTCTGGCATCCTTCTCTGGATTTGATCGCCGCTGCCGCGAGTTCCTTGGATTCGGCGATGGAGGTGAAGAAAGCGGAACTAGAGTTGGATTTGGAGCTGAGTTGGAGGAGAGGATGAGAAATATAGGGGAGCTGGCGAGCGCCCTGGACAAAAGAGTGGGGCAGGGTCTCAAGGCGTGGAGGCATGAGGAGGCCAACTCGTTGTACGTGGAGCAGGTGGATGTGGGCGAGGCCAAACCTAGAATCATCTGCAGTGGCCCCATCAAGTACGTCCCTCTCCAAGAGCTTCAGGTACTCCTCTTATCTCTATGTATTGCAGCGGCTTCGCGCTGTTCTTGAAGGATGAGGATGAAGTAGATGGTCCGCATGCATGTTTGTACACTCAACTTCATTAGATTGCCTGGGAGGTTTTGGATGATTGCTTGATCAATCTACTGCGTGGACGGGAAAAATTAACCTGGGCTGACATGACAGATGCATTTTCATGGTCTCGGATTGACAATTTCTCCTCTGTTGTTCTTCGGAGTCCTTCACATACTGTTCTCATCACTTCACCTATTTAGTGCCGTGTTCAATTTTGGTTACTTTTTGCAGTTGTTGTTGTCTGAGCTTTTAATAGGTAGGGGTCATATGCCACTCAAGATTCAAAGTTGAAGAATTTAAGAGTTAACAGATTGAGCAAGTCTTTAAAGAACAGAGTGACTGACTTTTTAGTTCATGTCTGCAAGTGCATCATGCCTAACCTTATTGAGAAGTCTGAATAGCTAATTCAGTAAGTGTAATGCTGAAGTGCCATGTGCAGCACTGAAATGAGCATGACCTCTGTTAGCTTGCACCACTTTGATGATAACAACCTGCTTGGTGTGTTCATGAATGAGAGGCTTGGAAGCAAAGCCTTAGAAAAGGAGTTTGTCTATTTTTGCGCCAATGCCTTTGAGAAGGAGTTGGTTGATTTCATTACATCAAAGAAAGACTAAAGGGTGAAATTTAGGGCTCTTTAGTTGGAAGTCGGAGACAAAAGCACTTCTTTCATAGGTTGTGCATAGTGATGTTGCACTTTAAGAAGGGAGCCCTGCAATGGTAATCTGTGACTTCCACTGAAAGTCACATCAAGAAATATAGATGAGGGCGGAGCTGGAGGTAAGTTGGGGTTTGTCCTATGACACCTTAAGATTAGAAGGGACAAATTAGATATCCTTCTGATGATGTGGATCTCTTATATGCCATTAGAAATTGCAATATAGACAAAGGCTTAGTCAGATAGTGATCCCGTGTCATTCTTTACGTATCTTGAGGCCGATGGTGTCATTTTTGTTAAGCCAAATTTATATAGTTGACCGTTTCGTATCTTAGCTTGTTCACTCATTACTTGAAAGTTTCTTGTTCCTCTAATTTATCTTTATCCTGTCCACTGTATAATCCTCTATCTTATGGAGGTCTTCTAGATGGAACTGTGGTCGTGCCATAGTAAAATATGAAATGGTCAAATACATTGCCCGGTCTGAGGAAGTTGTGAGTAGTTCTTCAGCGTAGTATCTGCAGTAGGTGGTCTATTGTCATGCCTTCTTCCTTTCTTAGGGCATGGTGTTGTCAATGATCTGACCAAGTAGGCTCATATGATTTTGAACTCACTTTTCTTGAACAATACATAATTTCAATCCCCATCGTTGATGAGCTTGTAGTTAGAAGTAGATCTCCTACTTTGGAGTTTAGCGCAACAGAATTGATCTCCTACAGAAGAGGAATTTCAACTGTAATAGACATAAAAATGGAAAATCCATTACTAGTTTGATATAATTATGACCTTTAGCAGCAAAATTAAGTTTGACAAGTGATGTGAGGAAACCTCATGGGGTTGATCCAGTGGCAAACAATTTGTCCTCATTCAAGAATTGGGTTGCTTGCGCATTCTACCTATTGCGTGCTACCTATAATGTGACCTGCGATTTATTTCTTCCTTTTTGGAATATGAGTGAGTGGTCTTTACTTAAACAGAAAACCAAGTAGGACTGGCTCCGCTACTGGCTCATTTGTTAGAACCCAAAAATAAAAAAGCAATGCCAAAGTTCCTACTAGTATTGTTATGGTGTCATAAATAAATTCTCATGAAAAAACTGGGAAGAGAGAGCATGTGATATCATTGACCACAGTATCTTAGGGAATCTTGCCTTCGGACAGCTCAACTAAATTAAATCTCATTTTCAAACCTGCGGGAGTTGGTTAAGTGGGTTCTTTTAGATTCCTTTTGGACTCAGGACTTTCCTTGGAGATTTTAATATTTAGTTTTCTTACCTGTTAACAAGTACTAACAGTCACTAGCTGATTTTTATTACAGTTGTCTGCTGTGAAGACCTGTTTGTTTTCATCTTGTTTATTTGGTCATTCTTCCTTCTCTCACTGAGTACTTTAGTTGCTTTTTTTTTTTAATGCTTGCAGAGTGTTCATTGATCATCTGCGTATCGCTTTGCTAGTATCTTCCCCTTTTTACATCAATAACCACAATAAAGTAGCTTGTCTTGCAACATTTTTTTTTACCCCCCTCACATCAGTCAACCAATTTTTTGTTACTTGCACTCTGAGAGAGAACAATTCCCATGTTTTTATCACTTAGAAAAGGCTATGTCAAAGATTTAGTAGGTTATGCCTTATTGTTGTCATGTAATTGCACATTCTTGCCATAGTTTTACTGTGACATCAGTAGATCTTGCCTTCGTGTCCTGAAACATCTGTCCAGTAGTAATTACACTATTTAAAGTACTAGTAATGGGCTCAACAACAAAAAGCTTTTGATCAAAAAAGGCTACGTGATGTAGTGGGATTTTCCCATTGCATGCTTTGTTTCTCTCTTAAGTATGACATTTTTGCAATCATGACGACGCAAATATTCCAAGAGTGGCAGGCCTTTGAGCGTGTCAGAAGTGAAACAAGAAGTGAAAATGTGTACTTGGTGGACTAAAGATTATGACGAGCTAGAAACAAAATATAGTCTTTTTTCTTGATTGTTCTGCACAAAATTTTTGCAGGTTCGAAAGACAGATTTGGGAGAGTCCAGCCCCATCTGAAGACCGATGCTTCCTGTAATGCTCTGCTCGGAGATCGCTTCATGCAGACATCTCTACGTGTAGTAGTATGCAAATCTTTGACTAACGCCAATGTATCTTGACCGTGTATGGCCATGCACTTCTCATTCTGGTCCTGTTCTTCTGAATCATGAGCAGTATCATCCTACTAGCTAATATCATCTTACTTTAAAGTGCTAGAGGGCTAGAGTTGAAATTTTTCTTCAGTTTCATGAACGTCCGTTACAATGAGAGGCTTGCGATTTTTCAAAGGTAAGAAGGATTTTGAATGGAGATGCGAACTCAATGCTGGTGACGACAAGGAAGCGAGATGCTTTGAGCAATTGGATTTTGACTAATCAAATTTGGTGTGGAGCATAAGGCACTTTCCGTGGCATTTTCTTGTGCTGATATCATGTCTATGCTGACTTTTTGACCAATTCTTATGGCACAAAAGTTCATAAAGCTGAAGACCCTCAAATTTGAGTGCTTATGTATTACTTAAGGAAACAGCGATATTGTTGTATCATGATACAAATTGTCATAACTTGTTTCGAGTGATGAAACATCTTGCAATTTATATGTTTGATGCTTTTGATGCACTAAAACCACATAAAATCCAAGGAAGTGTTGCTGCAAATAATTTCACCATGTATCATCATGAACACTCCACATCATTCATGCTGAGAATACTAATGGACTGCATCAACTTGAACTACTATATATATATAAGTATATGAGATTGAGAAAATTTTATAAAATCAATATGACATTCTAAGAACTAAAAGATAAAATCATCTAGTGTATCTAGATTACAACTTTTGTGGTAAGTTGCATGCCTCATCCTTGCAAGTCAAAAAGCTGGCCGGATCAACCACTGTCGGTTGGATATCCCTTTGTCTCCTCCTTCGTTAAAGGCCATGTAAGTCAAGTTCGGGAATCCCTTGCATTTCTCCACGAGGGTGTTCAATTTTTCTAGAGAACAAAAAAACTTCACATAGGCCATCTGGTACAACATAATCCCCAATCCCACCCCATCCTGAATTAAAATTACGTCAAAACATTAGTCACACAAAATTAGAATGGGCAAGAGACACAAGAACATAGTTATCCGCATAAAAAAAAAAGGCCTTAGCCAAGATCATCTTCTTTTATCTAAACACAACAATTACCATTGAGAGGAGCATTATGAACTCAAGCAATGTGAAGTAGTCCCTTAACTACTTATAAGGGACGCAAAACTAGCACCAACATTTATGGAAGAATCACAACTTCAGTTTCTCTGGTAACATGCTAGGGTTTAAGATGTTTTAAGCTTCTTCATTTTGCTAAAAAAAAAGAGCCAGTTCTCGGAAGTAAGAAAATCCAGGCACCTTTTTCACCAGATTTTTTTTCCCACTATATGTCCTAAAAATGATAGACCATGTCCTGAAAATCTCTCTGATTTTTTTAGCTTATTGCTTACTAGTCCTATCTTACCCCTTTGCATGTATGCCCTCTCATGGACACAGATTCTACCAATGCATCTCAAATTCATCATTCAATATAACTCTCTGTACCTCCAACGTATCCTTATAATATTATTACTGTAGGATAACCGCATATTATCATCATCACCCAGGCTATCCTTATAATACTATTACTGTAGGATAACCGCATATTACCATCATCACCCAGGCTCCGTTGGCATATAAAACTTCATAAGACATTTTATGACCATCCATCACCATACTACACATGCATATTTTCTATATTCAATTACAAAGTCCTTAAACCATGTGCTGTATTCCTCTGTTTTCCTACTGAATAAATTCAGGAGACTGAAGAACCTCACTGTTGAGTACCTACCAGTACAAGATCCTAACCATGCTTGTCTTTTCCATTACAAATTCTATATTTCACAATCTCCATACTATGTATACTCACTATAAAAGTAATTGCTCATAATTTCAGACTGAATTTTGCACATGCCCTAAAGAAACGACAGATACCACAGAAGGACAGCTCAACAAATAGTAGTTCAAGGCACAATGATTGTCTAGGACAGATTCCCAGCTTGATGCATGTAACTACTTAGAAAAATTCGTCCTTAGAAACCAAACCAGTTCAAAGAATTGCTGTGTGCAACTTTCTTCTTCTCTACAGTTCATGATCCATTATCAAAATAAGTACAACCATGGTTTCCATCAGCTCAACTTATCAGAAAACATTGATAAGCAGGCAACTTGAAGAAACACCATGGCATGTCTTCTTACCAACAGAAGGTTTGTCTCTGGCTGAAGGCCATCCAACTCGGACCAAGGCCTACTTCTCAACTTCCCAAGGCATAATTTCTTAAATTTCTGGTGCACACTAATACAAAATACACAAATTTAGACTTGATATGTTCTCATAATTCAGAAACAAAAAGGAACAACAAATGACAAGTAATTTCACCTCATGAACATCTTCAATGCTATTCAAAAGAACAACCCATTCTTCAAGAAGTTTCTTATCACGGGCACGTGGATGCATGAACTGGCAATTTACAGAATGGTTAGTGCCATTTAATAAGATCAACTTCGTTGAAGGACACTAACACTGGGAGCAGATCATTTTAGCTAGAAAGCAGCGAAGCGTGAACGTTGCCCACACTAAGGGTTGCTCATAGGCCGTAAGACCGAGCACTACTGATGGCAGAAGAAAACGATAACAGAGCTGGAAGAAAATCTTTCAAGTGTTCGCGGCAGGCACCACGGCCTTCTGCGATCGCGAACTGGACAAAAATTGGGGTACGAAGAATGCATTAGAAACCTCATCATATACACGAGATGATCTTCGTCTCTAAGCACTTCAGGTTCTAGGAAAAATCGATGACGCACTCAGTTCAGCAATCGTCCACAGGCGGATGAGAAAAAATCATGTCAAAAAAAAAAAAAACTCTGCGATTGACAATCCGATGCTCATGCGAAGGTGGATAATTTCCGGTGGATTCAAACCAACGCTCGGCGGCTTTGGCCTCCGAGCACATCTCCGACCGGCCGAAATCATAGAAACGAGCCGCGTCAAACTCGTAATCAGGATCGCATTCCTCGTTGCTCCATCCTTCCGTTTCATCACCCATCGCCTTCTTGTCTTTCGTCAGAGGACCGAGAAATCAAATCGAACTTTTCAATAAATAAATAAAAAATCATCCGAACGAGAACCGGAGCCAGAGGAACGCGCCAACTGCAGCTGGACTGCTGCGAAGCACAGGAGAGGCGAATTAAATGTCCAGTTCCAACTGTTAAAAAACTGAAAAGAACAACCTAACACCATAGAACACCAACCGTACCCATGGAAAATGAGTTCAGCCGGTCGACGACTTCCCTTCGGTCGAAAGCGCGTACTCACCGAGCCCAATCGCGGACCGGCTCCGCAGCGTGCAGCAGGAGGACATGTACCTCAGACTCTGCTCTCAGCCCACCACGGCCAGATCTCTGCTCCCGTCCCTCCGCCCCAGGAAGAAATGGACCTCCCTCCTCCCCTGTTGGTCAACGAAGCACATTTATTACGGCCTTAATGTGCTTCGTTGGGGACGGCGGGGGAACAGCCGCCAGACGAATGGCGGAGCAGCAACGAGCACGGAGAGAAGCCAGCGAGCGCTGGAGCAGGGGCAGCCGTCATGTGCTTCGTCGGCGACGGCGGGAGAACAGCGGGGGAACGGCGGAGGATTTGCTTCTCTCCCCTTTGTCTGAGAAGAGAAATCGACGTGAGCACAAACCGCAATGGAAACAGTCAAGAGGCAGAGGCGGAGGCGGAGGGGCTCGGGACCCAGCTGCGACCGGCAAGGCTTTTGGGGAGGCGGAGGGGTGGGACGCGCCAGAGGCAGATGACCGACGAGGCTTTCGGCAAGGCGAAGACGGAGTGGAGGGGTGGGACGCGCGGAGAAGGAAACAGAGCAAGCGTCTCCTTCGTTCTTCTCTGTCTGCGTCGTTCTTCTACCAGAGAGAAGTAGAAAAAGCCCTAAAAATTCAAGTGAGGAGAGAGAAGCTTTTTGAGCGGGAGTTGCGCATTTATTGCGCGTCCTTTTTTCTGTCAGCTCAGCCGAGCCGAGCCGAGCCAGCCCCGCGAACAGTAACATAAGGGCTGAATACCAGCGTGGGCCCCAGCGACACGTGTCGCTCGATGAGTGAATCGGATTTTGACACGTTGGAATCCGAGTGGTACCTAATATTTTCTCGGATATTTGGCTTGGTATCAGGAAAACGGTCTATCTTTATGCAATACGTAGACCTGTTAAACGGGTGGGTTGGGTTGGGTCATAAATGGTCCGATCCAAATTGACTCATTAACTCGTTTATGACCCATTTAAGCATAGTATAAAATTTTTGACCCATACCCAACCCAACCCATACCCAACCCATACCCGACCCGACCCATATTGTTAAAACATTTCTCTATATAACTAAATTTAGGAAAATGTATTTTTATAATTTTTTTTAAAGATTTTAAACTTATTCAAGTTCATTAACAACTCATGTATTTTAGTTTTTTTAATTTTTAAACCCATTATATATACACTTGTCAAAATTGGTGTATAACCCATTTATGACCCATTTAAATATTAAATGGGTCATAAATGGGTCATGTTTTCTTTAAATGGGTCATATATAAGGGTTATACTAAAAGGAAGCCTGACCCATTTATGATCCATTTAATATTTAAATGGGTCATAAATGGGTTATACACCCATTTTGACAAGTGTAGCAATACGTCAATGAGACTAGGAGCCGTATATCGTATTGCTTGCCTTCGCTTGACAACCGAGGCACTTTCACGTATCTTCATTTCAGGGATGATGCCCAAATAGGCAATGGACCTAGGATCACGACGGCGAGACCGATTCCTATCTTAACTCAGTACAAGGTTAAAATGATCGGCATTAGTATCAACAGGAGGCGCCTGAACATACCGCCTCCAGTTTTTGGGATGAGACCGGACCACTCAGGCGGTTTTATTTTGGACTCAAGAATTCCTAATACAGCTCTTGTTCGAGCCGCCTATAGTAAAGTAAAAGAGGAAATAACCGAATATTTCCGCCGGGAATATGATTGGCATCCTCTGCCTCCAGAACTAGAAACTGGACTCGTGCTATGACATGCCTCATCGGAATTTCACATCTCCAAACATGACAGATCATTTCCAAGGGGGAACTACTCTTGATCTCCCCCCAAGAAATGTTTTTCATTTATTCAATGCGAGCTTCTGCTTGATGACGATGTTCATACGAGAGCCGGGAGACAGCAAAGTTGAAGCACTTCAACAGGCAAACTTTCGATTCTTGTTCAATTTTACAGCATTAACCGTCTCTCTTGGACCCGAAATCTGGCAGTCCAATTGAGAATCAAATAGACATAGCAATGTACGAGGTCCTCTGTGTACTTCTCTTCTAGCTTTGCTAGTGATATGCATTCAATAAAGATAACTTTTCATTAAGTTTATTTCTTTAAAAGCTTAGTTCATGGCAGAAAATTGAGTTATTTGGGCCATGGAGGATTAACAGGGTGAATTGCTAGTTCTCGAATACAAGATCAATATTTGCTTTGCAACCTGAATTAGGAAATAGCATGCACCATTTTATTAATCAATTGTCCCTTCTGATCAACTACATGTGACAATAATCAATTGATAAACAAGTAAGGCTATATTAGACTAACAAATAATCCATTCAATTTGGAACCAGCACAAGTGGACCGTCAGACTAAAGTTCCTTCAGAGTCATATTATTTATGACTTTGTGTTGTATTATCACGTCCAAGATCATCGACTCACGTTGTACACTCCCAATTTAATACTAGATATGGTGCAGTGACGGTATAAGGATGCAATGTGATGGATAACCCAATTGCTTGTCCATAGGATTATGTACTATTTACAGAATGGTATAATACCAATATGAATAGCCTCAAAGTTCTATAGAGTTCCTAGTAGTAGATAATGAGAAAACTATTTAAAAAAAGTAAAGAAAATCTCTGAGAATATATTTAGAACCTAACCAGATAACAAATAAATGGAAATAAAACTATCTTTTAGTCCCTAGGAAATCTACCTAAAAATTCAAATGCCAAAACAAAGAATAATAACCCAAATTGTAGTCTTGAAGATTATCACGTCCCACATCATAAAATATTAATTACTTCTCAATTTCATTAATAGTAGGTGCAGTAAGAGGAGGTAAATGTTTCTGCTGTAAAGTGCTTGAATAATTACCAGGTGCAAGAAATATAAATGTCGCGCATAACAATAGGAGCAATCCGTGCTCATTTTTACTTTAATTGTTCGAGGTTGTTGTGTTTTATAACTTTGTATAATTGCCGACACAAAATGCCACATCTTTTAAATCAATAGAAATTTACATAAGTATTAGGTACCTATAGTCTGTGAAATTGACAATTAAGTTCTATGTTTGGGAATAGTTTTAAGAACTTGCGGGGCAGCTAGGTTTCCGGTTATACTTTGAAAGAAGTAAATTTAAATGCATGTATGTCATGAACCTTTTGCATTTACTTTGGATATCCGGAAGAAAATCCGATACATCTCTACGAGGTCTGCATAAGCTGCTGCATTTAATTTTGTCTCGATATGATTTATCAGGAGGGAGAAAGGCAAGACTATAGCAACGGGAGGGACCTTTATAAAATCCATTCTAAAGTACATGCAAACACCACCACCAAAAAAAAAAAAAAACTCAGAAGACAATGTCAACATCACGTCTAATTCTGCTGAGTTTCTTCATTTGCTTTCTCATTGCCACCCAGTCCTCTGGATCCTCTGGTTTCAGCATCAAGCTCGTCCCTATAGACAGATTTGACACCACCCTCTTTCCGAAGAACCTCTCCCTCGAAGAAAGTTATGAAAGGATCTCCAAGATATCTCGAGCCTGTGTACAGCGACTCGAGTTGATGGCTTCTTCCAATTTATTAAATTGGAAGGATTCGGCAGAGCATGGCCAGAATGCGCTACAGCCTCCGGTCGCTAGGGATGCTTACGGCTATGACTTAACCACCTTGTCAGTTGGCACGCGTCCACATGCTCTGACCTTAATGGTGGATACTGGTAGTCCGGATCCAGGGATGCAATGTGAAGGATGCACCCGATGCTTCCATGTAAGACAAGGAAACTTCTTCAGGAGTGAATCGCAATTCGGAATGAATATCAATTTAGGGTCAACTCTAGATTTACTTTGGATCAGCCCAACTCTGTCAGTCTTAGTCCAGTTCTTATGAGGACTGGATCGGCCTTTGGTCTTGAAATTCCAAAATCAATATTGTGCAAGTTAGTCTTTGATTTTGGGAGTTTAGAGTTGATTTAATCTAGACTAATCATGACTATTAAATATATATTTATATATAATATATTTTAGATAATATATTATATGTCTAATATATTATTTATAATATTTTGTTTATCCATTGTAAATAGTAAATCCTAACTCAAATGATGTCCTTCTTCTGTAGTACTATTGTTCTCTTATTTTTCCTTTTTCTTCTTAATCTTCAATTTGCGAAGTAAAATCAAAAGAGACAATTCTACTTGTGAACAACCTCGCCTCGCTTGACACTCGCCCTATTCGCCTTTGGCTACTTATCGCTCGACACTCAATGCTCACACTGCTCATTGGTCGACACTTGCCTCTAGTTGCTTATCACTTGATGCTTGATACTCACCCCGCTCGTTGCTCGAAGCTTGTGCTGCTTGCCTCTCTTCATTGATCTCGCTCGTTGCCGAGTAAATCAAAAGGAAACAAAGCTCTAATTAGAAACCCTCTTTGCTTGTGAGCAATGCTTGCCTCGCGACTTTATAAGCAGTCTTAATTATTTTTATCATTTTTTGCTTTTAGTAAGTGTTAGATTTTTATTATTACCCTATCCTAAATTTGTAAAATATGTACTGGTATTTATAATTTGGTTGCTCAATGTTGCATTATTGATAAATATGAAATTTGAAATAATAGGTTTGCATTTTCAGTGAATACAAAAAATGAAACAAAAAAAATATCGGTTGATCTCAAGTTGACTTTGGAATAGGACTAGACCAAACTCATTAGGTCAGTCCAATCCTCGGTCCCAAACTCAATAGGGTTGGTCCTCGATTTCAAAAATTGAGGACCAACACTGTCAGGTTGATCCTAGGGTTAGAAGGTAGATTGGCTCAACCTATACCATGCTCACCCCTAATCACGATTGTACCGACCATTACCTTGTGGCCATTCCCTCTGTGTTCCTAAGCTATGTGTGAGCAATATTTGCGCCTACGATTTGAGGTATGCTGGATCTGAATGTAGTAAGGGCAAGTAGATCAGACACCTTGATCTTTAAGGATGGTAGGTCTCCCAAAAGATTCCCCAACACTGTATTTTGTTGTGGCCTAGAAAATTATTTTGCAAGTAGGGAAGGGAGAGAGAATAATACATTAGCTAGGATATTCGGCTTGAACCTAGGGAAGCGGTCCATCTTTATACAATATGAAAATGAGACTAAAAAGTGCATTGCTTGCCTTGGCTTGATGCCCATGGTACCTACACATTACTCAATTTCGGGGATGATGCAATAATCCACAGACGGCTAGGGGTGGTAGTCCATATGACTAGACTGATTCCTAATGTTTCCCTGTATGCAGTTGAGGTCGTGGGTATTAGTCTTGCTGGAAAGTGCCTACGAATAGATCCTGCAGTTTTTTGAATGAGACCGGATCGTACAGGTGGGTTTACATTCGACTCAGGAAGTCCTCATACTACTCTTGTTCATGCTGCTTGCTACATTTTGAAAAAGGAAATGATCCAATATTTCCCCGAGAAATATAATTGGCATCCTGCACCTGCTCGATCAAGATCAATGGACTTGTGCTACAACACTCCTAAGGGGAATTTCACATATCCAAGCATGACAATCTATTTTGCACAAGCAGATCTTTTTCTCCCCGAGAGAAATGTTTTTCACTTCTTCAATAAGGGCTTTTGCTTGATGGTGATGCCCACAAATAATTGAGTTCCTAGAGCGCTCGGAGCATCTCAACAAGCAAATTCACGATTCTTGTTCGATTTTAGAGCATTTCTTGTATCTTTTGTACCCGAAGTGTGTCGACTTAATTGAGAATTGAACAATTTAAAAAGGGGCAAAAGTCACATAGCAATTTAAGGTTCTCTATGTAGCTCTCTTCTATATTTGCTATTAATAAATGATTTCAACAAATTTTCGGTAAGCTATTTTAACGGATGGATCGGAGAGCATTATAGGTGCCAAAAAACTCTACTAAATAGCAATGGGGCCTATTGAATAGGTACCATTTTGGGCCAAGATCGAGTGGGCTGATTAAAGAGCATTTCTTGATTATGTACATATCGTCATCTGGAAGAGATATTTCCGTATCCTATAATCTATTACCCAAACATGTCATACTCCAGCTTTTAGATTTGATATAATGAAGGCCAAATTTAGCTTTTCGAGACAAGATTGACATTCTCATATTATTTAGCAGATCAGCGTCCTCTAAACTTATTGTATGACTGCACATCCGAAAGTTATCATCTTGATAAAATCAACACCTCAGCACGAATCCCCATTGAATGGTGGACATTAATTTCCTGTTTTATCTGCTTTTCTCCTTTTAGGGTGGAGGAGACATGGCGGCGGCGGCGGCGGCGGCGGTAGAGGCGGAAGGGACTAGGTGGAGGCAGGGGGGGGGG
>MU090452.1:0-28662 GCA_014858505.1 Corymbia citriodora subsp. variegata | reverse complement strand
CGAGGAATTCTATTAAGGGCGATTTGGGCAAGGCCATGGCCGGCCGATCACGGAATTCTCCTTGCAGAAATGAAGTACGGAAGCGACCTGTTGTAGTCCATGGACCGCTGTTTCCGTCTCTGCTTCTGGATCTGCTCGTGCAAGCTCTAACGTTGAGTTTGCACTGCTCGAAGCAAATTTATGGTTGGATTATTTGTGAGTATACGTTCTCTTTTGACCTTCTCTTCTCTTCTCTTCTTTCTTTCTTTCTTCTTTTCTTTTTTCCTTTTCTACTGGGTCCAACAAGGGCTGCTGGAGCTTGCCGGCTGCTGGGTGAGGGCCATGATGCCCTCGCTAGTCGATGTGGAGATCTGGGTGAGTTTAAGCGCTTCAATACAAAAAATTCCAACAAATCTAGCTTATTGTAAAGCAAGAGCAAAATCGTAACAAACATATGCCTTTTTCATTAACTTTGGTTCGATATCAAACACGAGAATCAAGATCTGGTCACCTTGCAAATGCCAACCAAGCTCGAACCTAAATCAACATCAGGGACAGAAACAGTAAGACGAGCTCAGGTTGCTTCAATGCGCAAAACGAAGAACATAGCACGATCCTGGTGGTGAAGACTCGGCCATGGCGTGGCTGATGCCGCCCGGTGGGCACCCAGTGATGAGGCAGCATGGAAATGTTCGGCAGAGATTTGAGACGCGATGCTGCATCGGCAGTTGTGGCGGGCACTCACGATATAGCTACGGAGGTCCCACGGCGAAGAAGCAAATGAATAGGGAAGAAAAAAATATATATAAAAAAAAAAAAAAATTTGAACGAAAGTGTCTTAGACGAACTGAAGTGAGGTTGACAATTTTTTTTAACATTGACATGACCATTTTAGATTCTTGATTAAAATAAAGTTCACTTTAGACTATCTTTTGAGAAAACGAGGGCACTCATATTCTTATTTGGAATTGCCCCCCATATTCTAATCTCCATTAGGTGTACTTTTACTGAAGAAAAAATTGCGTTTTTTAAATTAAAAGCATACCATCAAATGTAAATATGAACACTATAACTGTTTTGACAATTGAAATAATTCGAATGAAGAACATCTACAAAATGCATTCATATATATCACTCTTAGAGCTAAGATAAACCAAATTATAAAGTCAGCTCATTTTAGTCATGAACTTTCTAATTTTGCCAATTTATCCTAAATCTTTATGTGAAATTTCGATTTAATCTTTCTAGTAAACTTTCAAAGAAAATCAATGATGCAGTGACATGTTATGTAAGACAGCTAGTGATAATCGAACTGCCATATTAATAATTTCCAATGAACATTGACTAGAGGGATAAACATATAAATAAGCCACGGCATTTTAAATCTCCAAATTGTCTTAATTAAGCTCACATACTGAAAACTAGATCAAGCATAACATGTAAAGACATAAGGGTTTCGGCTCTTTCAACAAGAGCTTAATTAAACTAAAAGCATCTTAATCTCATAGCCTATATAAAGTTGAACGTTGGACGTCCCGGTTGGTCCATGTCCACAAATGGCGCACTTGCCATGTTGCTCTTCAGGAACTCTCCATAGTTTTGCTGATGTTTCACAAACACCCCCTGTAGCCTCTCCTTCTCTTCCATCAGTTGCACATGTTGAGCTGCATCATATATAAGTCAATTAAATTCTTATTCCCCTTTAATAAGCGTGCACGCAGAGAGAGAAAGAGAGAACCTGCTTTGAATTGGATTTCATGACATATGAAACCAAGCTTTTGCTTTAATGTGCCATTCTCGACTTGGAACGAATAGTACTGTCCTGTCAAATAGCACATCATCACGGAGTCCCGTCGTATGTTGGCCTATATACGTCAAACAAGAAAAGTTCAAAATCATTAGATGCTTGTCATCTTAATCACCTCAAATCCAAATCTCGAAAGTACACCAAATTGGAATATAAACTGGAGGAAGAATTAAAATGATTGCTAACTTCAAGAGACTGGACTATCCATTCCAGTTGCATTATACGGCAAGTTTGTTTGGAACGATAAGTTTGAGCGTATCGCTTGTTTGCCAACATTCTGAAAGACACAAATACAAAAGAAATTGAAAACAAAGTCATGACTTTATACACAATTTCGAAATGCATTTGAATGGTTATAACTTTAAAAGCACCTCTTAAGCTTTTGAGGGTCCATGCTAGGGTTTGAAGAGCTTTGTCCTTTCATTCTTTGGCTTGTTGGAGGCAATGGAGGCATCCCTGGAGCAATGGCTCTCTTGTTCTTGTCGTTGGAGTCGTTGAAGCTCTCCGTTTATCACTTCAATGAAAGGATTGCCTATAACACATGGACAATAAGTTAGCAGAAGATCATTAAAGTCTCAAAATCATTCTCCAGAAAGATCAAAATGAAGAAATAAACTAGTTAACCAGAGATACTGGAATTTGTTTATTTACTCGCAGCGATTAAGAAAAATGAAGAACAGAGAAATAAAAGAAGTGAGTTTCTGAAGCCACTTCGGCTTCTTATTTATAGGAGAGACTAACAGGCCCATCTCCCTTGGGTTTTGCAATACCTACATTAATTATTCACGAAGAAATTTCATTTTCAGGAAAAAGGGCTAAACATTCTGGAAATCCCTAAACCCTGGATGACGACATTGAATTCTTGGCCACTTTTGTCTTGACAACGTAGCCAAAATTGGCATCCATGCTGTCAAAATGAAAATTCTTTGAGTGACAAGCATTAATAACGGGGATTAGAAGGCTGAGCCAAGAAGGTAAATTCAGGAGATGTCATTTTGGGAAATATCCATGAGGAAACTTCCTCTTATGCGGCTTGAACCAAATTAGGAGCCTAAAAAATGTACCATCCTTATTATTTGCCTCTATTGCATTATGCAAAAAGGGAAAGAACATGGAATTTAATAATTAACGTTGGATAGAGGGGTGTACTCGTGCATGGTCGGTAGACTTGCAATTAGTCAATGCCCATCTATGGAAATATGTGGAGATAATAATATTACAAGTATCATAATTTTAGGGGAAAGTACAGCGCAAGTGCCAAAACTTGGCACAAAGGGACACTTAAGTGCCAAAAGTTACAAAAGGTACACTTAAGTGCCACTTTTAAAAAAAATTGGATCACTTAAGTGCCAAGTCGCCGGAACCCTGCCGGAAATCCTACGTGGCAATTTTTTATTACTTTTCTTGCCTACGTGGCTCGCCGGAAACTGAATCGGCCAAAAATCAGCCAAAACGACGTCGTTTTGGCTGACGTGGATTTAAAAATTATTAATTAAATAATATTAAATAATTAAAAATATTAGAAAAATTAAAATCGATTTTATTAAAAAAAAAGAAAAAAGGGGGGATCGGCGAGGGCTGCTCGCCGATCCCCTCCTTTTTTCTTCTTTTTTTTTATAATAAAATCGATTTTAATTTTTCAAAAATCTGATGTGGATAATTTTTTAAAAAAAAATTGCCACGTGGAATTTTTATTTTGAAAAAAAATGCTCCGTCAGCAAATGAAGTTGCCGGAAAATGGACACGTGGCAATTTGGCCGGAATTTTTCGCCGTTGACACTTAAGTGATCCCTTTTGCTTCGATTTTGGTACTTAAGTGTACCTTTTGTAACTTTTGGTACTTAAGTGTCCCTTTGTGCCAACTTTTGGCACTCCAGAGGTCCGCATGTCCATAATTTTAATATGACACTTAGTTGATTACCGTAACTTTTTTTTTCCAATTACTTATCTGGCATAACTAACGCATGATTAACTTTAGCATCATAGCTTCTTCTTCTTTTTTCCAATCACTTAAACATCATATAAATTTTCAATTAATTACTTCATTATCATAATATTTTAAAATCATTTATCACAAGTGTCATGCCTATTGAAATTTCGATACTTGGGTGAAAGTTTAAAAAAGTTCATGGCATTCAAGTGATTGATTGAAAGTTATGACACTCAAATGAACATTTTCTTTTCAAAGTTATGACGTCTAAGTGGTTGAAGAAAAGGTTAAAGGCTCAAGTAAATAATGTGCGGAAATTATGGTACTTAAGGTGTTTTTATCTCAAAATTTGTGAACTTGTGATATTTTCAGTCCTCTCTTCTCAAGACATTCTCATGAATGAACTTGTCAAAATTGGAAAATCGTTTATGCTTTCACGAATAAGATGTTACTATGCGAAGCTTGCTAATCAAACTATTTTAGATAGCCACAAGTTGACCTTTTTTTTTTGGTCATAACACAAGTTGACATTTACCCGTGCATTTTCTGTTAACTAGGCAGTTGGCCAAACGTTGGGAAAAAAAGAAGAAGAATGTAATTACCCAGCCATTTTTGGGATACAATTGCCTTTTTCCATTACATCAATCAAACCAAAGAATAGTAAGATCAATCAACAATTACTCAATAAGGTTACATGCTCGACCAATCTCATTATTTTCTTTCAAGGAGCAATGGAAATATAAAAAAGAAGAAGAAAGAGTTGGCAGAGGGCAAGAATTCTAAAAGAGTACTTATAGGATACACCGCCAGCATCGGAAATGTTTTACTCAAACGGTCTTATACATCATAAATTTGGAAGAGGGAAAAGTTACAAAAATAGTCCTTAACCTATTACTTATAAATATATTAATTTGATCAATTTAATCTTAAAGCTTTAAATAATTTGCCAATTAAATCATTTTGGCCACTTTTGATCGAAAATTACTTATATGGGCACTGATTGTGCTATCACTCCTTGTCATCACTCAAACACAATAGCGATAGGGGTTCAAATTTAGTCTTAAAGCTTTAAACATTTTAATTCGACTAATTTAGTCTTAAAGCTTTAAACAATTTGTCTTGAATCATTCTAGCCACTTTTGATTGAAAATTGCTTACATGGGCATTGATTGTGCTATCACTCCTTATCATCACTCAAACACAATAGCGATAGGTGTTCGAATCAAATGCTGAGCTTCTAAACATGAAAAGTGGAGCCAACCAAAATCCTTTGGCGATGCAATCCTAAGTCTCCAAAGTAAAATGGTAAATTTGCTTTTTTATGACTCAAATTGTGCGGGAAAATTACCAAAAAAATCTTAAACCTGTTACATTGATATCAATTTAGTTTTAAACTTTTCAATTGGACCAATTTGATCCTAAATCTTTTTACATTGGTATTAATTCAATTCATCCGACTAATTTAGGCTAAAAATCAACAGCGTGGACGTTGTCAATCCTACGTGGTATCGCATGTGTTGACTTGGACATTTTTGAATAGTTCTTAAATAATTTTTCGATCTTTCTATTATTATTTTAATTTTTTCCCTTTTTCCTCTTCTTTTTTTTCTATTCTTTTTCTTTGGCTTGTGGCTGGTAACAGCCATGGCCAACAACCGGCCACAGGTGTGGGCTAATGAGGGCCATAGTAACCTAGTATGCTCCTTATAATTGAGCATGTAATTTTTTTTTTTTAAGCCATGAGCTTGATTTTGGAGTCAATGTAGTTGAGCCCGCAAAGGCAAGCGAAGTAATCTTGCAGTCCAAATGAAACCTGGGCAAGGGCTGATCTCGCCTAGGTGAAGGGGAGTGTTAGTGAGGGCGCTTGCCAATGCTTGTCGTCACCCACGCCAGGCAAGGCCTAACAAGGCCAACCCTTATGGATGCTCGACCTTGCCCATAGGATGTCTAGTGAGTCCGACCATCGCTAGTGGTCGACAATCGGTGACTGGGCGCTAGCAACAAGAAAAGGGAAAGAAAAAAAAAGAAAGGAAAAAAAGAAACACATTCAGAAAAAATATTTAAAAAATTCTAAAAATTGTTTATGTCTTGCTAGTCGAGCCTCGTTGGATGATTAACATTCATGTTAGCAATTTTTAATCAAAGTGGGCTAGATGGATTCCATTGACAAATTATCATAAGGCTTAGGATTTAATTGGCTCATTTGAAATGTTTAGGGCTAAATTGGTACAAACTTAATAAATCAACAAGCATGACAAGTAACAAGCAACTAAAAACTGAGTGATTGCGAACTCACTTGATCAGAGTCATAAAAGGCAATCAAGAAAAATGAAGGTGAGATTGATAACAAAATCCTAGTCTCGGGTTTTTCTTGAGATACCGAAGAACTCGTATAAGAGCTTCCTAGTGCTACGCTTTTGATTCTTGTATGAACTAAGAAAGTCTATGGACCAAATAAACAAATTCGAGCCGATTATTAGTGAGATAAAGTAGACGTCTTGCTCATCGACGATAACAACTTGGATTTGTCAAGGCAAGTCCAGTTGCTCTAGTTAACTGCTTGTTGCTCCATTTGGGAAGTTGCCGATTTAGTTGCAGCATGCTACGCTCAATAGGGATATCAAGTACATACTTTCTCTAACACAAGAGTAATCCTAATGTCATCCGCATCACTCCCATTTCCAAAGGCATTTTTGACTGGCTGAGGTCCTTGATATAAATTCACTTGTCAAGGTACCATTTCAAAAGTGAAAATAATGAGACTGCAATTGACTAATAACTTATTTGATATAACATACTTTTCTTTAAAAGTTTGTATCTTTCTATGAACTACTTTTCATGCTTTGTGAACCAATACCCAAAATTATCCATAATTAAGCTCATATTTAAGTACATTTTGGATAATTGACTATTGGTAAAACCGTAATGGACACTTTACTCTACATTGAGATTTGAGGACACTCTTTATTTTTAGAAGGGATAACTGTAATGAAAGTCTTAAGACTTGTTGTAAAAGTGTGATGAAGTCCTAAAACTTTAAAAAAATACAATAAATTCCTAAACCTTATCAAATTAGTACAATTAAATCCTTTCCTTGCTTTGTCAATTTACCTAATGAAAAATTCTGACATGACATTTCTATATATTATTTTCTCTTTCTATGTGGCATTTTTTTTTTTATAATTTTCTTCTCCAAATTTTACTTATTAAAAAATAAAAAACAATACTGAAATTTTATTAAAAAAGAACCCAGTCCTAAACATTAGAAAGGGACGACTGAGGTCGCTAGGGCCTAGCTAGCGCTAACCTCAATGTGGGGGAGGGTTGGACCCTCAATAATGGTTTACGTTCATATGGATGGTCTCGACGGCATCACCACAAGTGAAAGTGAGTGCATGGTTTTGCTTTTTCAATTTTCCCTCTCAAGCTTCAAGGGACCAAGCAATTCCTTTTGGCTTTGTTGATTGCGTAGAATTTCTCAACATAAATAACCAATAAATCAAGAATGAATCAGATCCATATATGACTGTAAAGCACTAAAACTTATATGTACAACAAAATTAAAACGTACTCGTTTGAGCTATAACTTCACTTGAAAAAAATAGATTAAACTGATGGTAATCAACGATCTATTGGAATGCCAGATCTTCCTCTTTATGACATATTTTAGTATAGCAATTTTTATTGGGATTAAGCAACTGATAGGTATAACCTACCCTTTTATAGGCTTGAGAAAGGACTTAGCAAACCTTAATCAATAGTGTGTCAATTGGGCCTCTCCTATTACGGGCTTCAATTAAATACAATTATTTACACTTTACTGCTCAATTAGGTCCGTTATTAATAGATACCAAAACCTAATTTAATAAGGTCACTCAAGGGTTTACATATATTAGAATATCTATTAACTTAATTATTTAAATTAGAAAATCAATTAATTAATGTAAGCTCATATTATAGGAAATTTCCAACATTCTCCTACTTGGACTATATTAATTAACTTATTTTTATTTTGAAAACGATTTTATATTGAAAACGACACTCTTGGATTAATAACTGAAAATTTGTTTTATGTGGCTACAATTTTGAAAAAAAATATTCCAATAACAATATTTCAAAACCAATTCAATCCTATATAACCTTAGTATAAGACTATGGCGATCAATTTGTTAAGAAAATACAACAACACATGACTTTCCATAATCACATATAATAAGTATTATATTTTCATGGATTATGAGCTTAGTAGTGTGGTAAGAAATAATTTCAACATGTGATAAAAAAAATACATTATTTCTTATCAGTTCTCAATATAATTTCTCGACGACTTGAAACCATATTAGTATAATTCCTAAATAACATGAAATTGCCTCCATGTGATTTCTAACCAACATGAAATTGCATAACTATGTCACAATTTAATATGAGATTTCATAATTAGTGACATCCAATCATTTTTAAACTAAAATTTGTTTAAAGATACTGTTTTATACTTCAATTTCTCAGTTGATAGGAGAAATGATAACAATAGAATCAACAATAATAATCATCAAAAATAAATGCTTTAATAGATATCACAAAAGCATTATTAGTTTGCATATAATTTTAATATCCATAAATAGAAATTATATAGCTCCCACTAACAAAAGAGATCAAAAAACTCCAAAACACCTATATTCTTTAAACAAAATGGATCGTAAACTTTTTTTATTAGAGGATTGGCCAACAAAGACCTAATTCTAATATTCTCGATCATAATGTCTCCTTTTTTGACTAAGTTATTAACAATATAATATTTGATTTCCATATATTTAAACGCATTGCTGATCTTGTTATTCTTGAAATAAAATACTATTGCAGTATTGTCATAGTAGATCACCATAGGTTTAGCGATAAAGTCCATAACTTGCAATTCTGAGATCAAAATTTTGAGCTAAACAACTTAAGTTTACACATCATTACACACCACAAACTCAGTATATACTGTAGAGTTTGTAACCAAGTTTTGCTTTGTACTCTTCCAAAAAATCGTACCTCTAGTCATCACAAAAATATATCCAAAAGTTGATTTCCTATAATTTGAACAGCTAGCAAAATTAGCATTTCAATATCCAATCACCTTTAAATCCTTTACTCTGTTATACACGAGTATGAAGTCTTTTGTTCATTGTAGATTTCTTATCACTTTCTTAGTTGCAACCTAATGTTTATGATCTGGATTCGACAAATATTTCCCAAGAGTATTCACAGCAAAAGCAATATTAAGTCTAGTAAATACTTGTGTATACATAAGATTGTCAACTGCACTAGCATATAGAACATTCTTTATTGCTTCATTCTTAACATCATTCTTGGGGCATTGTTCTATGTTCAATTTATTTTCTTTCACAATAGAAGCTTCACCAACCTTGTGGATTTGCATATTGAATCTTTTCAAAATACGATATATATATATCTGAGATAACCCCAGAACCTTCTTAGATCTGTCACAATGAATCTCAATGTCTAAAACAAAAAAGGCTTTCCCAAGATCTTTCATATCAAATTTTGCAGACAAATTTTTTTTTTGTGTTATTTAATAGATCAACATCTTTACTAGCAATCAAAATATCATCTACATAAAGTATTAAAAAAATATATTTACTCCTATTTACTTTCATGTAGTTGTATTAATTAAACTTGTTTTCTTCAAAGTCAAATAATCTCACAAATTTATCAAATTGCAAGTATCACTGACATGATACTTGTTTAAGATCATAGATAGATCTCCGAAGTTTATACACCATATGTTCATTTCCGGCTTCTTTAAACCCTTTAGGTTGCTGCATGTATACTTCTTCATCTAGATCTCCATTTAGAAATGTTGCTTTGATATCCATTTGGTGAAGTTCTAAGTTAAAATGAGATACCAGTGCCGTTATTATCCGAAATGAGTCTTTAGTAGAAATTGGAGAAAATGTTTCAATATAATCAATGCATTTTCTTTGTGTGAACCTCTTTACGACAAACCTTGCCTTGAATATCTCTACGTTGCCTTTATTGTTTTTCTTGGTTTTGAATATACATTTGCAGCCAATTGGTTTATGTTTCATTCGGTAAATCAACAAGTTCCCATACTTGATTATTTGACATAGAGATTACATCATCCTTCATTGCTCCTAACCATTCATTTGTCTAATTACTATTAAGAGTTTATTTAAAGATTGCCAAATCAACTATATGTCCATTGTCAAAATCAGCTTTTCTAAGATAAACATGATAATCATTTAAAATTTTTGGTCTTCTTTGTTGCTGTGATATTTGCATAGGCATTTTTGGAGCCAGATCATTCGTCTGGAGAATTTCATTTGTGATAAAAGGATCTATCATTATATCCCTAGTATCTGCTTTTTGTTGAATTTCCACTCTACAAGACTCACATGGAATCATCATTCAAGATGGGCAATGTAATAAATACCATTTTGTTTGGTTATTCCCTTTTGAAAGATTGAGAATAATTCTCTTTAGCAACATCTAACTCTAGGAATTTAGCAGTTTGAGACTCAATGATTCTAGTGCCACAAATAGGATAATAGAATCTATATACTTTGGAATGGCCAGGGTATCTAATAAAGTAACAATTGGTGGTCCTTGGTTCGGTCTTTTTTCCGAGAAGGATCATAAATTTTCACTTCTGTACGATGTCTCCAAACTCGAAAGTGATTTAAGCTTGGTTTCCTGCCCATCCATAATTCAAAAGGTGTTTTCGGCACTAATTTACTAGATACATGATTCAATATCTAAGCCGTTGTTTTAATTGCATTACCCTATAAGTATTCAGGCAAATTAAAACTCTCCATCATACTTCGTTTCATCTTCATGAGTGTGCGATTGTGCCGTTCAAGTACACCATCATATTTAGGACTCCCAGGCATTGTACATTGAGTGACAATACCACAGTCTTGCAAATATTTAGTAAATGGTTTCATTCGTTGTCTAGTCTTGGTATATCACCCATAATACTTACCAATATGATTCTGACAATTTTGATTACTTTTCCCAATTGTTTCTCAACTTCAGTGTGAAACACTTTGAACATGTCAAAAGCATCGACTTTCTCTTTAATCAAGTATATATAACAATAATTGGAGAAATCATCAATGAATGTGAAGAAATACTTATTTTCACACGAGATAGTTGAATATGGTCCATTAATATCTATATGAATGATCTCTAACAGAATTTGATTGTGAGTAGCATTTTTCTTCTTGATTTTAGTCAATTTTCCCCTTACATAATCAATATAAATCTTAGTATCATTTGAGTCAAGAGGAGGAAAAATATTTGCATTAATGAGTTGCTTTAACTTTTCTTCGGAGATGTGCCCTAATCACTTATGCCATAGCAATGAATATCTTTATTTCATTAAGGATCTCTTAGCAATATTATTTTTGATATTGAAGGAATGATATAGTCTATCGGGAGATAAGGATAATCGATATAATCCATTGAACGGAACACAATTCCCAATAAATCTTGAATTATAACTCAAATCCACTCTTTTATTTGCAAAATAAAGACAATATTCAGTTTTGTCAAGCAAAGAAAGAGATATCAAGTTTCTCTTAAAACTAGGAACATAAAAAACATTGTTCAAAATAAGATGAAAATCAGAGTCTAAATTTAAAACAGTTGTACCTATGCACTCAACATTAACTCTAATGTTGTTTCCAACTTTAAGCTTCGACTCTCTCAAACTTTGATTTCTTAAATTTGTAAGACCCTATAAGGTAATAGTCACATGAATAGTAGTACCAGAATCAAGCCACCAAGAATCCAAAAGAACATCAATCAGATTTGATTAAAAAAAAATCAACAATTAACCTTAATGACCCTCTTTTCTTGCTTTTAGCTAAGTTTTGAACTTGTAGCAATTGGCTCTTTTGTGACTTTGCTTCTTGAAGTGAAAATACTTGAAATCCTTATATCAATTTCTCCCATTATTCCCAATATTTCTTGAAGTCTTGGCCTTTCTTTGAACCGTGAGCATTTGATCATTTAAGCTGCCATTTTCCTCCAAAGGAACTCAGCTTGGCATTGGCAATTAAGTGAGTAGATTCATACTTCTCCTTCCTTAACTTCTTCTTCTCAGTTACACATTTGGTAATCAAGGCATTGACACTCCAAGTTTCATTCTAAGCGTCATAAGTAATCTTAATCTGGCTAAATTCAGCTAGTAGAATATTTAAGGCGTGATGCACAATATAATATTTAAAAAGGACAATTTTATGAACCTTAAGTTTGGACTGAATATGGACAATTTTTGGTATAAATTTTCTAACACCCTTGGCAACATCATATCTCATGTTCATTAATTCACTCAGCAAGTTCCCAACTTCAGCCTTGCCTGAAACTTTATGTCTTTCTCCCACTGCTTCAAGGAACTATCTTGTATTCGTATTTTCTGGCAAATCACTAATGAGATGCTAAGTAATAAACCTCTTCATAACAATAAGGTTAAGTTGATTGGATTTTTCCTACCTAGCATAATAGGCCTTTTGATCTACTGTACTTTGATTATTGGGATTGAAAGGTTCATTCTTATGTAAAGCCAAGTTCATATCCACAATTTCAAAGCAAACTCTATATCTTACTTCAACTTCTTGAGGTTTGATCTAGTTTACATTTCAACCGTGGCATTGTTGTTGTTTATAGCAAAGATAACTGTTTGTCACATATAATACAATAAGATCAATTATGGGCAATAAGCAATTCAACAAAAATAATTAGCATATTATAAACTCTCCTTTGGGAAGAGTTTATAATGCACCGCTATTTTCCACATTATGAAGTTTATAAAGTGACAATAAGGAGAATTACATATAATTGTCAATGATCTATTTCCTTTGGGCAAACAAATCCTTTAAATTATACATATCCATGATTTTAATATATAGAGATGATAATGTGAATTACATATAATTATCAATGGTGTATTTGCTTTGTACAAACAAGACATTTGAATTATATATTTCCATTTTCTCAACAGAGAAGGGAATTGCATATAACTTTAAAAATTTGTCCCATTTAAGAAAATAGAATTTTTGAGTCATACATCCCCATCTCTCATCTTTATTATATCTATATTGAGGGGAATTAAATATAATTTTCAAAAAAATTATCCCCATTAGGCGGATAAATATTTTTCAATTATACATCCCCATATTTTAAATTGGGAATTTATCTTCATGCAATTTTCAAATAAATATACACAATAACCCCTTTTAGGCAGGTAATTGTATATACTAATTGTTATCAATAGGGAACTAATTTTTTTTTTTTTATAAATAATGTTCCATTTAATCAATGCCAAAAATTCATTAAATAATATGAAGTACTTTACGACATATGATTCCCAAGATCATATTGCATTTATCAAACAACAATTTTTGTCACAATTTTTAATTTTTTTAATTTTACTTTAATTTCATCATTTTTATATTTCATATTTTTCATGGAATTAAATATGGATAACAATAAATAATTTCAAATAGATATTTAAATATGCCTAAATTATAATTAACGAAACAAAGTATTTATTATATTAAAATTAGGCATATTAAAAAACTGGGAAGTGGGCCACAAATAAATAGGACCAAGCGGCCCAAGTCCTCATACGGCCTCCTCAAATTTTTTATTACTATTATTATTTTATTATTATTTTTCTATGTAGAAATTTGGCCAAGCGGGCTTGGGCCAGAAAATTGTGGTCACTGGCTCGCGTGAGCTAGCTAGTGGTTTTGGGTTCACGCCTAGAAACTAGAAGCAGAGACTAGGCTCACGCCCAGCTACAAAACGGGCCTAGAAGCCTGCAGGAGTCAACCTCCTACTCACAAGCTTGGCAAACCCAGAAGCCTACATGCGGCAGTCAGCCTAGAAGATAGGCTTCACGCTCAGAAAACAAAAGCCCCAGAACTGGGCTCATGTTCAGAATTTTAGCAAGTCCAGAGATTAAAACAGATGGGCCAAAATAAAAAGAAAAGGAGTTAGCCCAGCAAGCCCACACATGCATTGCCCACACATGCATTTGGCCCAGCTAGAGGTCTTCGTCAACCTCTAGTTGGAGCCTTGAATTCTGTAAACCGGGTCACATGACTTGATTTCAACTCAAAGCTCAAAAATTGCATATTTTGGTTGATTTTTATGAGATTTTCCCATGGGTTTTGCTTCCAACATCATTATAAATTGATTGGAATGAATTAAACGAAAAACAAGCGAATAAATCATCTATATTCAAGCTTCAAAAATTTCGGATCCAACACTCATCGCCGGAATTTGGTTTTCTCAAGTTTAAGCCAAAAAACTCACCTTAATGCAATCAAAAGATTCTAAAACATACATATTACAATACCCATGCAATAATTTATAACATACATCATTCAATTGCAAGTAATTTAAAAATTCTAGAACTTTTTTCAAGGTATAAACCCTAGAATTTAAAATTTGAAATTCTTATTCAATTCTCAACGAACCTATACAAATTATATGTTGTTGGAAAGATCTCGACATGCTCTGATACCACATGTAATTTTGGGTTTCAGAATCAATCGATCAAAAAGTCTACATGAAAAAATAATGGCAACATTCAAATCAAGAGAAATCTTTTTTTTTGAATTTGTTCATAAAAAAATAATTTTGGGTTCTACAATCATATATGATTTGCTCTGATACTATATGTAAAATTTATCAACATAAATAATCAATAACTCAAGAACAAATAAGATCCATATATGATTGTAAAATACCAAAACTTATATGTATAGCGGAATTAAAATGAACTGTAACATCACTAGAAAAAAAATAGATTAAATTGATGGTAATCAACGATCTATTGAAATACTAGATCTTTCTCTTTATGACATGTTCAGTATAGCAACTTTTAATATGATTAAGCAACTGAAAGGTATAACTTACCTTTTTATAGGTCATAGAAAAGACCTAGCAAATCATAATTAATAGTGTGTCAATTGAGCCTCTCTTATTACGGGTTTCAGTTAAATACAATTGCATATACTTTGCTGCTCAATTAGGCTCATTATTAATAGATCTCAAAGCCCAATTCAATAAGATCACTCAAGAGTTTAACATATAATAGTATATCTATTAACCTAATTATTTAAAATAGAAAAT
Source organism: Corymbia citriodora subsp. variegata (assembly GCA_014858505.1). Lineage (NCBI taxonomy): Eukaryota > Viridiplantae > Streptophyta > Magnoliopsida > Myrtales > Myrtaceae > Corymbia > Corymbia citriodora. Next base: position 13,777 of record MU090452.1, on the reverse strand, counting down.
TAATTAATTAATGTAAGCACATATTATAGAAAATTTGCAACAAATCGTACTTGATTAGGATTGAATGGTATTCCTTTTCATCCCTTACCTAAATTGAGGCAAGGCCTCGCTAGCCCTTGCTTAGAGTCTGTGTCTCTCGCCCAAACCTGGGGTGAGGGCATATACCCTCCCCTAGGTGTGGGGTGCGCGATTCTAGGTCAGACAAGAGAGAGTATGGAGTGACAATCAGCACATACGGACACAGAAAAAAGGGAAAGAGGGAAGGCTCAGAAGAAATTAAGGAAAAAGGAAGATCGACGAGGCTGGAGCGGTGGAGATCTGAAGAGAACTTTCGGTCAAAGATTGGGGAGCAAAACGACAAGAAAGAGTGAACATTCACCATATGCTCTCAGGGGAGGACATTCAGGAGGCAGAACCTTCAATGTTCGTTCGTTTACTCAACATTGATCCACGAACGCTCACAAACAAGGCTTCGGCACACCCGCTTTGATTCACGACAACACCAGGGGACAATGTTCTGAATTTTCAGAACAAAACAGAGGGGAGAACGGGAGATGGTTTGGAATTTGAGAGAACGAACGTGCGAGCTGTGGTCGCTGGCGATCTCTGCCAGCCCTTTCCGGCGATGCGGTGGTGCCCCCAACGGCCAGAGCTCCGTGGTTTTTTTAAAAGATGGGTTATTTTCTTTTCTTTTCTTTTTTAATAAAATGTTAGTATTTTTTATTTTTTTTTAGTTTTTTGGTCGGAATTCTTTATTTTTTTTTAATTTAAATAAATTTTGGGAAAAAATAATAAATGATGTCACGTAGGAAGGAAGAAATAATATAAAAAAACTACCCTGTCAAGATTTTCTAGTTAGGCAATTTGATGGAGTTAAAGAATGATTTAATTGCACAAATTTGATAGGTTTTAAAATTTGATTGTACTTTTTGAAAATTATAGGATTCAATTATACTTTTGTGATAAGTGTTAGGATTTTTTGTGTACTTATTCCTTTATAGAATGGAAGAATAGACCTATATATCGTCAATGTTAAAAATGTTTACACAAATAGCTTCATCCACCGTTGATTGAAGGATATAAACAATCCATTCTGTCCTTCTCTCTCAAATCAATAATGTATAAGATTGTTTTAATAAAATCTTTTTTACATGGACTATGTATGCTATAATTACTCTTTTAGAATTCTTGCCATCTAACGAATCTTTTCTTTTTCTTCCCATTCCCATTGCTTCTTTAAAGAAAATAATGAGATGGGTCGAGTATCACTTTGTTGGGGTATGTAATATTATCAAGTTATCTTGATTGATCTTACTATAATTTGATTTAATTAGTGTAAACGAAGACCATTAAGTAACTACTTTCTTCGTTTTTTTCTTCCACTGCTGGATCAACTACTTAAGGGAAAACGACCTGTAAATCTCAACCTGCGGCTATTTAAAAATAGATCGAATGGCAAACTTTGCGTAGTAAAACATCTTATTAATGAAAAGATAAACGATTATCCAATTTTGACTAATTCGTTTACGAGAATGATTTTGAGAAGAGAGGACTGAAATACCATCCCCCAAATCCAACGTTAATTATTGAACTTCACGTTCTTTCCATTTTCTGCAGATGACAATTGAAGCAAGTAGCAAGTACAGCACATTTTTAAGGAACCTAATTAAAGTTCAAACCCTAAAGGAGGATACATCCTTAAAGTTATTTCCCAAAAAATCTCCTAGATTTATCTTTTTGGCTCAGCCTTTTAATCCCCATTAATAATGCTTTCTATTGTTCACCTAAAGAATTTGATTCTTGACAGCACGCATACCAATTTTGGCCATGCTATAGTGACAAAAATGACCAGGAACCCATGCTGGCTTACTTTGGGGATTTCCGAAAGAAATGGAAAGCTTAGCCTTTTTCTGAAAATGAAACGATGTCTTCAATACATCATGCAGTATAAGGAAAATGCATAGGATATGGGGCCACTGCTCAATCACACTGGTGCCAGTTAGCTTAAGGCCCATTAGTCTTTCCTATAAATGAGAGGCCGACTCGCTTCAGAAGTTCATTACATTTATCTTTCTATCATTCATTTCTCAGTGTGCGTAAAGAAACAAATTTCAACATCTTTGGCTTGCTAGTTTGTTCTTTTCTTTTGCTCTGTTTAGAGAATGACTCGAGACTTTCATTATTTTTGTGCTCACTTATTGTTCATGCGTTATAGGGCAAGATTTTTATTTAAGTGATAGATGGAGAGCTTCAACAACTCCAACAACAACAACAAGACAACCATTGCTCTAGGGATGCCTACATTGCCTCCAGCAAGCCAGAGAATGGAAGGACAAATCTCTCAAAGCCCTAGCGTTGAGCCTCAGAAGCTTAAGAGGTGCTTATAAATGTAAAAACCCATTAAACGCGTTTCCAAATGTTAGGCATAGACTCCCAAGCCCATTTTATTGACCTAGACATTTCATTTGAAATTGATGGTCGGAAAGAAATGGGCAAAAGAAAAAAATAGAAATGGTGAAAATGGTGAAGAGATCTTTGATTTTTGGTTCTCTTCATATTCTAATTCTTATGTATGTAAAGTGGTGACTATTTTTTCAATTTTCTTGTGTTCGTCTTTCAGGACATTGACAAGCAGGCGATATGATCAAACCTTTCGTCTCAAACAGATTTCTCAGATAATGCAATTAGAAGAGACAGTGAAATCTCTCGAAGTTGGCCACCGATTTGATATTTCCACCAATTTATGTTCATTTAGTGTGCTCTCCGGATTTTGCATTCAAGGTGATTAAGATGACAAGCGTATACTGACTCTGAAAATTTGTGTTTGATGGATATAGGTTGATGTAGAAAGGGACTTCGCGGCGATTTATTATTGGAAGAGACAACACTACATATTCCAAGTCGAAAATGACGAATTAAAGCAAAGACTTGGCTTCTGTTCTCTTGAGATCGAATCCAAAGAAGGTTCTTTCTTTCCCTCTGTGCGCACACGTATCAAAGGAGACATTAAATATATAATTGACTGATACTTGATGCAGCTGAATATGAGAAACTGAAGATAGAGAAGGACAAGCTAAATGAAGTGTATGTGGAACAACGGCATATTATGAAGAGCTCATGAAGGGCAACATGCCAAGTGCTCAATTCATGGACATGTACCAACTGGGACTTCCGACCTACAACTGTATGTAGACCATGAGAATAAGATGCTTTGAGTTAATTGAACTCTTGTTAAGAGACCCCTAATCTTTATGTCTTTTCATTTTTTGCTTGATCCAATTTGCAGAATGAGTATGAATGTTCTATTTATGTGAGCTTCATTAAGACGATATGGAGCTTATAAACTCCGTGGCTTCATTTAAATGATTATTCAAGATGAACCATTTGCTAAACTTTTGCGTGCCTCGCGATCTTATAGTATTGTTTATCTTTGCTTGATCTAATAGTATTGCTTATCGTTGCTCTAAGAATGAGTAATAATTAATATGCACACGCTTTATAGATGTTCTTCATTTGTATTGCATCATTTGTCGAAATAACCTTGTACATATTGTCAGGGGAAAAATCAATCATCGAGAAGAACAACGAAATCAGATTTGAGGCATGATAAGACTCTCTTTAAGGAATTATATTCCCAACAATATTGTTAATGTTTACTAGTAAAAATCTTTCAGGATATAACAAAGTTTCAATAAGAATACCAGGTAATAGTTTTGGTATACTTCCAAGATCTTTCAAAAGGAAACAATTGGAAACTATGACTGTATATCTTTTGAAAGAAAACGAAATTGGAAGTTGAAAATATTTGTTGACACTCAAAATTACCCCTATACACCTTGTTTTGTTCATAAAAGCTAAGGATGACCAATATTCTCGAATGTATTTGGGACTAAATGTTGACAGGATTCTAGAAAGACATACTTAAGTTGATGGCAAGGTAATTGATTGCCACATGTCAAGCTGTGGGAATAATGCATTAGATTTGGAACTTGAGCAAGATTGGCATTAAATCCCAAGCGAGAGTAACTGCTATTTGGAAGGCACATGAAAGCAGTTATCTACTTGATGGCAAGTCACGCAAGCATTGTCAACAAGTTAAGAAACAACTAGATGTGACTAAGGCAATCAAGAAAAGAAGAAAAACGTGGGAAAAAAATAGAAGTGCTATCGAAATAAAGCAATTGACTAAAGATCGCTAGGCTATCCTATAGATACCACAAGCCATGCAATTTAGAAGCCTCTCGAACATTACAACAATTATTTTTACTTTATCTTTACTTTAACGCATTTTAGTTGTAGTTTTTAAGATCCTCATCATCTAATTAAATTCCAGCATGTATTCATATCCAGTTTAAAATCGTTGATTCAATTCCAGTGATGTTCCACAAGCTCAACGTCATTGATTACATTTTGGCATTGTGTTTCCTATTCAAAGGTATTGCCGTTGATTAAATTCCAGCCATATGCCTAAAACAAGCCGTGTCGTTGATTAAATTCCAGCATAATTTGGGTCTAGAGGGCAAGTTATACAACTAGATGTATTCAAAGTGCATTGGTGATTAAATTTTGGTGTGATTCATCTTTAGAGGTTATTAATTGCCAAGTCATCTTTGTGATAGTTGCCACATTTGTAATATATAGGTTGAGAATAAAATTCATATTTACAGTTTACATTCTTTGTCTGGATTCAACACAAAACCTGAGTCTCCTAAAATAAAATTGAAATGCACCATTCAATGAAAGATTTTTTTGTAAGAATCAAATCTGGTGGAACAATATTAAATGGAAATGTTTTTTTTTTTAACGCACATAACCTTTCAATGAGATTAAGAAGTTATGTCTAAATAGGCATAGTCTCTAAAGGTTTAGAAGTTATGTTTGAATAAACACAACCTTCCAAAGGTTTAACAATGCCAATAACCATTAGACAGAAATAATAAATTCAAAATAAAATAATTAAAATAATAACCGTCCCTCTATTATGAATAATCACATTGTTATATTAGGACACAATGGTTATTTTATAATAATAAATTTTAATTTTTATAGAAAAATAAAAAAAATCATTGATTAGTGTCAAATATCTTCCACATGTGCATCTATATTTTATTTTTTTTGAAGTGGACAAAGCACTTCTTAGTTTATTTGTAAAATAAACTACCGACAATGTCACGCCCCGAACCCCGAGCACGCGACAACCCCTTCTCTTGGTCGATTGAAAGCGACGTCCTAGGACTGGTTGACGACCATTCATTTTAATCTTTTGTTATGCGCAAGCGGAAGACGAACCATTCCCAGTTCAACAATCAATCAATCAATCAATCAATCAATCAGAGATAGAGGGATGAATAACAAGAACAACCATCACTACTCATTTACACAATTTACTGGATTAACCAACGGAGGATCGTCTTTTGAAAAGGGGCCGATCCATCCTCTAAGCCAGGCCAAAAAGAAACTGGGCTAATCCAGCTCTACAGAATGAACCCTCGGGTTCAACACCACGGTCACTCGGACCCATCGGACTCGACTCCGTTAGGTCGATCACTGGAGAAACGGGGGGCAGGATTCTCCATAGCGGGTGCACCATTCTAAAGACCTGAAAAAGGTTAACTACGACGAGTTGAAATAAAATCTCAGCGAGTTCTTCCCCCTAAGCCCCGATTAGTACACCAACTCAACCCGGGATATCTCTCCAGAACCACCCCTCACTCAACCCGACCACAAACACCCAGCAATCAGCAATCAAACCACAGACAGGTTCAACCAACAATCAGAGGTCGGTTCGCATGCAACCTTACTCGGTATGCCATACCTTGCACGTTAAATCTCATTCAATGCAAGCAATGCAACCAACAATCGAATAGTCGGTTCGCATGCAACCTTACTCGGTATGCCATACCCTACACGTTATAAGTCAGCACAATACACGCAATGCACATGGCCGTTAGATGATGCAGTTCATCAATCACATGCGAGTCGCGTCACAAACGATCTCACCTGGCCATTGCCACCTCTGCACGTTATCAATTCATGCGTGCGTGCCATAAATGATATGATCACTTCATGCATAATCGTAACCAATGATGCCATGTTTTCTCATGCACTCTCGCATTCACACGTGTTCCGATTATTATTGCTCCACAGGGCTACAACTTGGCCGAGGTGCAACGGCGCTACGGCGCCCTTCCTCCGCAGAGGCGCAACCGTGCCCTTCCGTGCAGGCCGAGGCGCTATGGCGCTACGGCGCCCTTCCTCCGTAGAGGCGCAACCGTGCCCTTCCATACCCTCCGAGGCGCCACGGCGCTATAACGCCCTTTCTCCGCGGAGGCGCAACCGTGCCCTTCCATGCCCAAAAGACGTCAAGGGATACTCTCTCGAGACCGCATGCCCACAGAACGTCAAGGGATACTCTCCCGAGACCGCATGCCCAATGAACGTCAAGGGATACTCTCCCAAGACGACGGTTTCAACTTAGTGATCACGCAAGCACACCATTACAACCCACTTATTATCTTTGAGCATTAGCCAATGCACACATGCTTGCATATGAAACCTCAAATCATTTCTCACAAAATCGGTTCATTTCCGATGTCCCTCGGACAAACCATTTCTCCCACCTTTCTCATAAAAGCGGTCCATTTCCGGTGTCCCTCGGACAAACCATTTTTTCCTTTTTGTGAAATTCACACGATTCATGCGAATGTTCATGCCACGACACATCAATTTCACTTCATATGATCAAGACACATGAATTATGCACAATTTCACTTCCGGATGAACAGTGCCGTGAACAGTAATCAATGAACAATAACCAGTGAACAGTAATTTTCCGAAATTTAATTAATAATAAATTAAATTCAGAAATTAAACAAAACATTGATTAAACACAATTAATTAATCAATTAAGCTAAACATGCTTACTTAACACATAAACCACACATAATCAACATTTAAGCATAATCAAGCATAATTAAGCAAGATTAAGCTAATCTAATCTTAACCACATATCTAACCACCTATCTTAGGACTAATACAACTTAATTAACCCTCCTAAACCAGCATTAACACTAATTAACCAAACCCTAAGCAAGTTTAGGCATTAAATAGGGATTAGGGGCTAAACTCACCCGTTAAGCGGGCCGGCGACACCGATGAACCCGACACCCGGGGACTTCTCCCACGACATTCCAAGGTGGTCCCGAGATGGAAATCATAGCAAAAGCTTCTACTCACACCCCCAACTTCAGAAAACAGCACTACAAGAGGAGGACAGGGGCTGACCGGAGCTCCGGCGAGCGGCGGGCTAGCGATCGGCGGCACCTGGGGTCGAGGGGGAACCACTTGTGGCTGGGATGGGTGGTGATTTGGCTGGAAATGGAGAGAAACGGAAGGAAAGGCAGAGCTGTGCAAAGGGCGATGCTACAGTGACGGACAGAGGACCGGTAACTTCTGGCCGCCGTACGGGTCGGACGACAGCTCCGTTCGGCGATCGGCCACCGTGAACAGTACGGAATTTCTGTGCTGAACATTTTGATAGGTGGCACGGCCCGAGATTCCACCGGGAAGGCAACGAATAACTCCAATTTCGGTGAGAGGTCAGAAACTGAAACTGCAGGAAGGCAAAGGAAGAAGGGGAGAGAGGGGTGTGCGGTTTGGGGAAGATGAAGAGGAGAGAGAGAGTGAAGTGAAGGCTGAAGGATAAGCCTTATCCAAGCCATCAAGGCTTGCCCCACTTGCCAAACAATGACCTCATCTTATCTCTCTTCCTTTTTTACTTTTCTTCAAAATATCCAAGGGCATTTTGGTCATTTCCACCTTGCACATTTCCCAATCTGTTCTTGGGCTGAAAATGGAGGGGCGGGCCTAGGAAATGGGCTTGAAAATGAATAGGAACGGGCTCGGGAATTTATTGGGCTTAAATCGGCTCGGTTTTAGACAATGGGCTCGGAAGGGAAAATGGTCGGTTTAGCCTAACGGGCTCACTCGCTTGCCTCGGGCCTTCCATGGCGGCTGTCCCACCTTGGACGTGAGGCCCATACTGTTCTTTCTCGGCCCACGTCCTCGTAGACTCGTTTTCTCAGTCCGAAATCCCTTTCTCAAAAACTCGGCTCGACCGACACTATCGACTGACTATGAAGCATCGTCCAAAAGTCTGTCCTGGACGTTCCCGAAAATTCGAAGTCCAATATTGGATTCTCATGCCTTGTCAATTTCGCCCGAATGCCATTTTGGTACTACTCAGACTGACAGGCGGCTTCGAGGATTCACGCGTAACCGACTCGTGCCAATTCACGTTCAAGACTTCTCGACACATGGACGTCCTTGACTACATGAAATTGCGAAGGATCGATTCTTATTTCTAAGTACACGATTATCAAGGATCGACATAGGGCCATTCACGGGTTCGATAACAGTAGACAGAATCACCCGTCATCCCATTATTTCTGTCTGCGAATCGACTTCTAGTCGTCCTTGAAATCGGCCTGCCTGACTACATGATCGTCCTTACGCAAGTCTTACGGTCGAGTCGTTTTCCCAAGTCAAGTTCTTTAGTCACACGAGTTCTGTCCTCATTAGCCTTTCCCCTCAAGGTCAGTATCTCAAGAGTGATTAGTTCCGAGTGAGATCAACCAACAATGCACTGGCGAAATTGACGTTCAGTTCTCCCTCAGAGAGCTCGAATTTCAGGACGTCACATACAATGCCCCATTTTATTTATAAAAAAAAATACAAAAATAAAATTTGTAAAAAAGGGAAATATAGCAAAAATGTCCATGAGATTAATTTACATACATAAAGGTCTCCTTCAAGTTAAACCTTTTTTTCGTGCAAATATCTAAAAGTTCTATAAAAGTTTCAAGTAGCTGGGCTTCAAACTAGCCAATTTAATAGTAGAATTGGTTATATCACACATATATTAACCTCTTGTTTTAATGAGAAGTTCATAGTTTACTTAGAGCTATTTTGTTTTTGTGTTTATACTTGTTTCATGAGCTCTCTAAAAAGCAACTACCATAACTTTCGTAAGAAGCAACATTACTTCTAAGCTCATATAGATGAAATATCTATATGTGTTTTCATTACTCACAAATACATTACTAATTTGTATTATGCTTCATTAAGAATATAATTCGGTCTTCAAAACGTCTAGACGATACTAACTTCTCATGTCCATGTATATTAGTATTACACAATCACATTCAGTAACTTGGCTTTACCCATTAAACCTTATAAGTAGTGATATGTTCAAAAATTAGATCAAGTTACTGTCACATCCCAAATCCTATAAGGACAAGGGGGTGACACGGCCGTCCTTCTTGCCCGAAGGACGTAGCCTCTAAGCTCCCAAAAGTCCCCTCAAGGCTATCGCTCTCGTACTACTCATCACTAGCTGAAAAACCTGAAAAGATTGGAAGAATAGAGGGGTGAGCAAACCACAACTCAGTAAGTAACACATTTTTTCCAAGCGGATCGGGAAATTACTATGCACATTTACAATACCAATATAATCCACTTTGAACATAATATATATACGTACTACAAATATCTCAAGAAAACAACAAAGTAGGTACCAATGGTCGAATCCACTGGTTAATCTCATCAAACACATGCCAAGGGTCCATCCCATTGGCTAAACTTGTCAAAACACGGGTCAATGGTCCATTCCACCGACCAAACTCAAATCAAATGTCAATGGTCCATTCCATTGACCAAACACCTACTATAAGCCGGTGGCTCGGCCCACAAGGATATCCTAAACTAGTATGCGCATACCTACACACCCCCCAGGGTTCACAGAGACATTGAGCATCAATCCAGCAATAACAAATCCCCAATAATCCACAACAGAATCAGAATCATTTCATATTCAAGCATTTAATAAATATGGAAACGCTTTACATAAACTAGAAGCTTTCCAAGGTCCTTTGATAAATGTTTCGTAAACCACTTTCAAACAAATATCCCAACTAAAATCAAAGGATAGTTTCCTCACTTAAACAACAAATTGCAGTAAAAGCCCGATCCTATTTTTATGCATCAAAGAATGCTATTTTTCAACTAATAGCATATATTACCCATAATATATTTTAAACATGAGTTTAAAATACAAGGAAGAAATAGTGCCACTCACCTGGGAATAGTCAAAAACCAACCAAGCCCTTATTTGAGCCGACGTACTTGAATTCCTAACAATTAATTCAAAATAATATCAAAGACCGAGAAAAATGACATCCTAAATAATTACTTGGCTATCCTACGCCTATTTATCGATAACACGACACCTACGTGCCAATGGAAAGCTCGCCTCAAAAGGAAACCTATTTTTATCCGCGAGACACAGACACGCACTCAACTTTGTCGCCCCATAACTTCCTCCACAAAATTCGGTTTCAAGCCAACTTATAGTCATTAGAAAGCTATTTCGATGCACTACAACAAACCCATAACAGCCGCCTCAGAATCTCGCCAAAAACAGCAGAAAACCAGGCTCGAAGCTACTGTTCGCAACAGTGACAGAACGCGCGCCGAACTTCAAAAATTTATTCCGGGCAAACCGCAAGCTCAAATTCAATTCCGCAAAATGCTATAGCTTCACAACAACCTAAATTATCATTCCCATAAAAATTTTCAGCTTAACGACTCAAAAATCGGACTTCGCCGGATAAATCTCCATAAACTCCGAATTTCAAGCCCTAATTGCTATTAATCTTTTCCAAGGATGATTAGAGACCTTAATCACTTACCGGTGCCATGGAACGGAGTTAAGATGAGCTGTGGAGGCGTCCATGGCGTGCATGTGGGAGTTTCTCCTCCTTCTCCCTCTTTTCCTTCTTTCCCTCCTCTCCCGTTTCTGCTTCTGCTCTGTTTTCTGTTCTTCCATTCTGTATTCTGTCCACTGACTTGGGCGCAGCAAAAATAAGGGGAAAGAAGATGGGCTGGGCTGGTTTTTTAAAAGGAAAAAGATGGGCTGACTTAAAGGGAAAAAGGGCTAGGCTAACTTTTTGGCCCAAATATTACAGTTACCATTATTGGTGATTTTAATTAAAGAGTTTCAACCCCGTTTCTTTTAAGGTCATATTTATCACATCTCTTGGTAAAGCCTTTGTAAAGGGTTCAACCAGATTTTTACTTGACCTCACATAGATAATTGTTATGGTACTATCTTGAATCAATTGTCTTACATAATCATATCTTAGACTCATATGTTTGGACTTACCATTATAAGTGAAAATCCATCTAGAAGTGAAGTGTTTATCATTCACACTTGTAATCCAACTAGCCTTAGGGCCCATTTGGTTTGGCTTTGGGCAAATACTCTTAGGAAAATGCAAATATCTTTAGGCTAAAGGGGTTTTCTGAAATGCAAATACCATTTGGTAAAATGAAATTTTTCATTGTAGTGCGAAGCTACTTTGGTCTTAATGTCGTTTGGTAAATATTACATTTTGTAAAGCACTTTAACTAAATTTCTTTTTTAATAAAAATTTATATTTTTTTTAATCTATTCACCAGTTGGCCATTGACCACCCTTTGGCCACCCTCCGGCGGCCAAAAGGTGGCCAGATCTTGCCGTTAGTCAATCTCCAACAGCTAGATCTAGCCATCGAATAGCCACGCATGAGGTTGGCCGACCTCAGACGGTGATCAGCCGTCACCTATGTCGCTTGGGTGCACGACCCAGGCGACGGCAACGGTCGCCTGGGTTCGCGACCCAGGCGAACACTGCTGGGGCCGCGTGAACCCAAGTGCCAACGTTTCTGTTGTGCAACCCAAGCGCTGGTGCCTTCGTTGCGCAACCCAGGCGACGACGGCAATGCCTAGGTCACTGTTGGGGTCGTGTAGGCAACCATCGCCTGGGTCGCATGACCTTGGGCGGTAGTCGCTGGCGTTAGGGATGCCTTGGGCGGCGGTCACCGGCGTCGGGGACGCCTTGGTCGGCGGTCTTCGGCCTCGTCGGCTCCTCGGAGAAGATGAACAGTAGTTTCGTGAACAGTGCCTTTTGGAGATGCAATTGTATTTGGCCAAAGTCCTCCAAAAAATGAACCAACGGGTTTGCATTTGGCCAAGGGACTTTCGGGGCTAAAAGCCCATTGGCAAAGCTGAACCAAATAGGGCCTTAGTGTATCCTTCTAATACAACTAGATAATTATTATAAAACAATCCCAAATTTTTAGTTCTCATAAGATAATAAAAAATTCTGGTAATAGCTTCCAATGTTCAATACTTGGATTATTGGTATATCTACTCAACTAATACACGGAATAACAAATATCAAGTCTAATACAATACATTGTATACATTTAAGACCTATAGTATTCACATATTCAAGTTGTGGTATTGCTCTACTAGTATTATAATTCAACTTAATACTTGAATCGAATGAAGTACTCATTTCTTTGAAACCAAGATATTGAAATTCATTTTAACTTTTTTTCAACATAATCACTCCAACTCAAAGAATAACCCCCACTATGTTTGTTAACTTTAATACTCAAGATAGTATTTACTTCACCAAAATCTTTCATTTTGGAAATGGCAATTAGATACTTAGTCTCAATGACTCCAATCATATCGGTTCCATAGTCCTCTTCAAATACTCCACTTCAAGACCATCTCAGGAGGCATCCGAATGAAACTATGCATCCTTAGGATGCCAGGCCAATAGGATCACTGAGTGCAATAAAAACTTTTCATCCAATGAAAAGATTTGAGTGATAGTGCTTTTTCACGGGTTCACTGACCCTCCTCACAAGACTTTGGAGACCACGTCTTTGATGCCCCCGTGCAAGAGGTGTCAAGAAGTTGGATTTATCTGTAGCATTCAGAGGACTAGATACTACTCTCCCTCTCGATCGGCCCAAACATAAATCCACCTCCTCCATCCAAAGCCCCGATGCAAAATGAATTGTTTAATCCTTCATCCAAGGGCTCCGAGAACTCCAAATCGACTCCACCTTTCCCATTGGGAACGAAGCACCACATGGCGAGAGAAATATTGTCGCCCATAAGTATACTCGCGACAAACCTCACAAATGAGATCTCTTATGTGGAGGGTTCCTATGACTTTGTACCATGAGCTAATACAGGGCAAAAGAACTCAAGCAAAGTTGAGAGAACTCAACTAACCCAACCACCCCACGGTTGCCCAAGTCACTATGCATCATCAAATTTTCATGCTCAACGAAATACACCAGTATTTGTGCAACAAGATTACTGAAATTGCTCCAATGCCTTCCAGACTACATAACAATAAATGGTATAACTACCAAATACAGCACAATAAAATCTTGTCCTTTTCAAGGACACTGACTAGACAGTATTAGGAGATGCCGAGAATTTTCTCTGTACACGCATCCACACCCCTCGAACATCTCTCTCCAACAATCACCATGGATGGACATGGGAACACACCGAGATACAGAGCAACAAAGAATGACAAAAAGTGAAAAAAAAAAAAAAAAAGGTGCTCATATTTTCAGTCTTAACGACAATCAAACGTAAGCAAAATTGAGTCTACACGATTTTGAGATTATTAATCCACACTGCAGCATCCTCATATTTACGTTGGCAGTGTATGATGTATGCTATAATTACTCTTTCAGAATTCTCGTCCTCTGCTAACTCTTTTCTCTTTCTTCTTATATCATTGCTTTTTTAAAGAAAAAGAGATGCGTCAAGCACTACTATGTTCAGGTATGTAATGTTATTGAGTTATTGTTGATGGATCTTACTATAATTTGATTTTATTAGTGTAACATCAACATGCAATTGT